>JBBGZY010002453.1:892500-894334 GCA_037952925.1 Lithobates clamitans
GCGTGTCACCGACTGAGAGGGACATGAAAGACTGAGGACTTAAAAATCTTTTACATGGACTTATGCCCATTCCCCTATATATTACCCCCCCCCCCTTATTTTTTCTTGTAGAAACTCAACTGCTTTGGCAATGCTAACGTGTATGTGGTCCTGTCAATAAAGCTTATTTGAATTGAATTGAATTAAATTGAGAGAGATAGCGAAAGAGAGAGAGAGGGGGGGGGGGGGAGAGAGAAGGAGAGAGAGAGAGAAGGAGAGAGAGAGAGGAGAGAGAGGGGGAGAAAGAAGGAGAGAGAAAGAGAGAGAACAAAAGAAAGAGAGAGAGAGAACAAAAGAGAGAGGGCGAAATAGAGATAGAGAGCGGAGAGAGAAGGAGAGAGAGAGGGAGAGAGCGAGAGGAGAGAGAGAAAACTGTAAAAATTGCTACCCAATATGTGACAGCGTGTCAACGACTTAGAGGGACATAAAAGACTGAGGACTTAAAAATTGGGAGAGAGAGAGAGAGAGAGAGAGAGAGAGAGAGAGAGAGAGAGAGAGAGAGAGAGAGAGAGAGAGAGAGAGAGAGAGAGGGAGAGAGAAAGAAGGAGAGAGAGAAGAGAGAGAGAGAGAGAGAGAGAGAGAGAGAGAGAGGAGAAGAGAGAGAGAGGAGAGAGAGAGAAGAGAGAAGAAAAGAAGAGAGAACAAAATAGAGAGAGGGAGGGGAGAGGGGAAGAAAGAGAAAGAAAGAAGGAGTGAGAAAGAAGGAGAGAGAAAGAAGGAGAGAGAGAGAGAGAAGGAGAGAGAAAGAAGGAGAGAGAGAGACAAATTGAGTTGAGAGAGCGAAATTTGAACGAATTTGAATTGAATTGAGAGAAAGAGAGAGCGAAAGAGAGAGAGAGCTAAAGAGAGAGAGAGCGAAAGAGAGGGGGAAGAGAAAGAAGGAGAGAGACACAGAGAGAGATGGAGAGAGAGAGGAGGAGAGAGAGAGAAAGAAAGAGAGAGAGAGAGAGAGAGAGAGAGAGAGAGAGAGAGAGAGAAGGGGAGAGAGAGAGAGAGAGAGAGAGAGAGAGAGAGAGAGAGAGAGAGAAGGAGGGAGAGAGGTGAGAGAGAGAAGGAGAGGGAATGAGAGAGAGAGAGAAGGAGAGAAGGAGAGAGAGAAGGAAACAGAGAGAGAGAAAGGAGGAGAGAGAGAGAGAGAGAGGAGGAGGAGAGAGAGAGAGAGAGAGAGAGAGAGAGAGAGAGAGAGAGAGAGAGAGAGAGAGAGAGAGAGAGAGAGAGAGAGAGAGAGAGAGAAGTAGAGAGAGATAACAAGTGAGAGAGAGAGGAGAGGGGGGGAGAGAGAAAGAGAGAAGGAGAGAGAAAGAAGGAGAGATAGGAGGGAGAGAGGTGAGATAAGGAGAGAGAATGAGAGAGAGAGAAGGAGAGAGAAATGAAACAGAGAGGAGAGAAAGGAGGAGAAAGAGAGAGGGGGAGAGAGAGAAGGAGAGAGAGAACAAGAGAAAGAGAGAAAGAGCCACTGCAGCCAGATTGCATGGTACCACTGTACCATGCGATTTGGTGCAGGCAAACCCGCTGCATTTGCGGCCTGCATTTGGCATGCGTTAACACTGACACCTGCTGCAGATCACACGTGCAGTGCATTTTGTATGCTGTAAGGGAAACGCACACGATGAAACGCAGGTCTCTCGCACACCGTTCTGGTGTGAACTGGCTGTTGGGGCTAGGTTCACACATACGCGGTGTGGGAAATGCAGTGATCTATGCCTGTTTCCCACACCGCATGAAAATTGCACTGCCCTTTACGATCTGCTGTGGGTGCCAGTACAAAGTTAATGACACTGCAGTGTGTACCAGG
>JBBGZY010002454.1:0-52867 GCA_037952925.1 Lithobates clamitans
GTATGGGGCACAGGCAGACCAGGCTGTATGGGGCACAGGTCACACTCTATGGGGCACAGGTCACGCTGTATGGGGCACAGGTCATGCTGTATGGGGCACAGGCAGACCAGGCTGTATGGGGTACAGGTCACGCTGTATGGGGCACAGGTCACGCTGTATGGGGCACAGGTCACGCTGTATGGGGCACAGGTCACGCTGTATGGGGCACAGGTCACGCTGCATTGGGCACAGGTCACGTTGCATGGGGCACAGGTCACGCTGCATGGGGCACAGGTCATGCTGAATTGGGCACAGGTCATGCTGAATTGGGCACAGGTCACGTTGTATGGGGCACAGGTCACACTGTATTGGGCACAGGTACCGCTGTATGGGGCACAAGTCACGCTGCATGGGGCACAGGTCACGCTGCATGGGGCACAGGTCACGCTGCATGGGGCACAGGTCACGCTGCATGGGGCACAGGTCACGCTGTATGGGGCACAGGTCACGCTGTATTGGGCACAGGTCACGCTGCATTGACACTAGGGCAGCTGTGGGGGGGGGGCTGTTTGCAGGGGGGCCCCATACAACATTTTGCTATGGGGCCCTGCTATTTCTAGTTACGCCCCTGGCAGTGTGTACAGGAGAGGAGCGCGGAGGGTATGACAATGGGCAGGATAGAAGGGAGGAGTGCAGAGAGTATGAAGACAAGGAATATGCAGGAAATGAGTAAAGAGGGTGCTGAATGGGGAGGGATGGGGTGTGCTTAGACAGAAAGGGGAGCACCCTGAGATGTTTGGGTAGGGATAGGTGTTCTGAGAGTAAGTAGTGCGGGTGCACTGTGCGCAGGAAGGGGGCGTGCTAACAACTGCCAATCAGATTCAAACCTTTCTTGAGAGTTTGAATCTGATTGCTTAGGCTGGGATCACACTAAAGATCGCAGCGGCTCACAGCAGGAGTCCGGTACGTCTCCATTCACCGTTTTAGGTCCGATTTCAGCTCAAATTTTGGCCTGAATTTGGACCTGAAAGGGACCAAAAGACACACAAGGCTTCTGTGCAATTCTCACCGGAGCCGCTGCCGAGATGTGTGAACCAGCTCCATAGAGAGCTGATCACAACTTCCTGCTATGCGAATTGGATGCGGTGGAAACCGGTGAAATCGGACCCGAAGTCGCCAAATGTAGTGCAGGAACTACTTTTGGGAATCGGTGCGGCGCCGCAAAGTCGGCATCGCACCGATTCGGACGGTGCTATTGCCGGCTGCATAACACAGCAGGAGACACCCGCTGTTTTAGTAATTCAAGGTATGGCTGCAGACGGGCACAGTGAGGCTGCACCCTCACTCGAGTATAAACCAAGGGGGGGTCAGCCTCAAAAATGGGCTGAAAAGCTCGGCTTATACTCGAGTATATACGGTAATTTATGAAACGACTTTTACATTCATTCTGAACACGCTTCCTGTTCCATATTTTTATAACTGTATTTCATATCCAGATAAACCCATCCTCCCTCTAGTGGTTGTCAGAAGCAGTGCAGTCAGCAAATCTACTGAATGGAAGCTGAGATAAGACCCAATCACACGAATGAGTGCTTTGTTTTTTTTTTAATGTGCTTGATCAAACTGATAGATAACCATTCAGAGACAGGAATTAAAAACCGCAATCAATGCTCAGGACTGCTTGCATACATAATGAGCACACATGGCCACCGCCACAATAAATATATGTTCACAATGTATGCACAGAGATAACATTATAAAAACATCAATACACTCCGACAGCATTATTTATGTTCAGCAAATCACATCCGCATGAAAGAACTTTTAGGAGGCCATTACTTCTCCTTAACTGACCAAAAAGCACGGTGTTCACCAGTCTTTGAAGTGGAACTTCCAGTAACTTTAGAAGTCTTCATAAATAAAATACTGACACGCCACAATATACAACAACCCCATCATTTCTTAACCACTTGCCGCCCGAGCACGGTACATTTACCGCGGCAGGGCGGCAGCTCCATGCTGAGTGACGTACTGGTATGTGGCTCAGAACATGCACACTGGCGCACCCCCCCCCCCCGGGACACATCTGATTACGGTGCCACTGTGAGCAGCCAGGGTATCATGTGATCGCTATGGCCAATCATAATGATCACATGATTAAATGTAAACAAAACTGTCATGAATGGCTTCCATTCATGACAGCTTGCTTATTATTGCAATGCTGTGTTTGGCCCACAGCTATCACATGGTACCGGGGCCAATCACAGCACCCTGTACCATGTGATTAGTTGTAGCCAATCACAGCATCACAGTAGCAAACAAGCTGTCATGAATGAAAGCTGGGGGTGTGTCTGCCTCCTCCACTCCTCCCACAGTCTCCTTCACTCTGGCTGATCCCACAGCTGAACTGCAGGTGAAAGAGGCGAGGACACAGCAGCCCAGGATGTCTTCATCTTCAGGCATGCTGTAAGTTACTGCACGCATCACTACATAGAGTCCTAACCTGGCACTATACCACCGCAACCTGCCCTATGCCACCCCAACCTGGCCTATACCACCCCAACCTGGCCTATACCACCCCAACCTGCCCTATGCCACCCCAACCTGGCCTATACCACCCCAACCTGCCCTATGCCACCCCAACCTGGCCTATGCCACAGCAACCTGCCCTATATCACCCCAACCTGCCCTATACCACCCCAACCTGGCCTATGCCACAGCAACCTGACCTATATCACCCCAACCTGCCCTATACCACCCTATACTATAATTTACAGGGGCCAATTGGGTGTGCTGCCTGCAGGGCGCTGGGCAGGATAGACAGGAGGGGGGAGGTGACGCCATGTTTTGCCGCACCAGGTGACACCAACCCTAGTGACGCCACTGACACCAGTCATATGATGACACTGTACTGCACTGGTGACAGTTTGTAAAAAAAAAAAAAAAAAGTGTGAAAAAACCCCCCAAATTTTATAAAAAAAAATGTAGGGGTTCATGTTAAGAAGAAGAATTGCAGGTATAGCAATTGTTACATTCATCAAGCAAATACCATACCTGTGGGATCCCTCTGGAAGCTGGAAATCACTGTAGTAGATCTACACTAGCAGATCTATACTACAGCAATCAAGGCTAGCTTCCGGGTCCCATGCTGAGCGACTGCCCTGCTGCCTTGTGAACATAGGAAGTTGGTGCGCCATTTGGAGAATGCTTTGCATTTTCTTAAAGGAGAAGTACAGGGAAAGCTCATTTGGCTGTACTTCTCTTGTGGATCACAGGAGTGCAGTTTGTTCTGCACTCCTGGGACCCGTTTTCATGGGGACAGCGAGCTGAATTTCGCTGTCTGCTGATGTCATAGAGCTCGGGCAACATTGCGACAATGGGGCTGGGATCTGCCCACATGCCTGGACCAGCACCCGACTCAGGCTCTCAGAGAGACGCTGAGAGCTTGAGCCTGCCGCACCCGCCCCCTCCACGGCCCAGCGCTCCAGTGAGTGAGGGAGAGCAGAGCAGAGAGCGGTGACTGACAGGTAACCAGCTCTCTGCTCACAGAATTTTGGGAACCGAGCGATCTGCAGTATTAGATCACTAAGTTCTTAGTGTTAGAGGCACCAGGGGACAGATGCAGCATCGGACCGATGCTGCATCCAGCTAGGCAAGTATCCCAAACTTCTCTTTTAATGAATGCAAAGTATTCTCTGATTGGAGGAGTTGGAGAGTGTGACGTAACTGTACTGCCTCTCCACCTCATTCAATCAGAGAACACAATGAATGCAAAGCAATTTTGTGTACAGAATGCAGCAGGGTAGCCGCTTGGCATGGGACCTAGAAGCTAGTGAAGATTACTGGAGTAGCGGTGTCTACTACAGAGATTTCCAGCTTCTAGAGTAGCCTCTCTCAAACTTTTTAACATGGAGAAACTCTTAAAATAACTTTTTGGTTTTAGGGAAAATGTAAAATAATGCATTTGGGTGGCAAAAATATGAATGCAATCTATACACTGGGGGGGAGAACCTCTGGGATGGAGAAGAACCTGGGGGTCCTAGTAGATGATAGGCTCAGCAATGGCATGCAATGTCAAGCTGCTGCTAAAAAAGCAAACAGAATATTGGCATTAAAAAGGGGATCAACTCCAGAGATAAAACGATAATTCTCCCGCTCTACAAGACTCTGGTCCGGCCGCACCTGGAGTATGCTGTCCAGTTCTGGGCACCAGTCCTCAGGAAGGATGTACTGGAAATGGAGCGAGTACAAAGAAGGGCAACAAAGCTAATAAAGGGTCTGGAGGATATTAGTTATGAGGAAAGGTTGTGAGCACTGAACTTATTCTATCTGCAGAAGAGACGCTTGAGAGGGGATATGATTTCAATTTATAACTAGAAAATTAATTCCCTGCAGAAAATGAGTGGGAATGCTGAATAGCTGGATTGCTAAAGCTAACTGGATGAATAGCTTAAATCTGTAAGAAAAAGTTGAAGAAGTGAGGATAGTTGGAAAAGTAGGAATGGTTTTAAAATAAACAAGAATTTCATTTAAAAAGTTTAACTAACACCACTAATGTATGAAAGATGTGGAATACTTAAAGGTTTTTTGAAAAGCTTTTTGATCATTAATCCTCACACCTAATGAGTGAGAGACAGTGTGAGAGAACCCTTCAAACAAGCCTTAATAAATCCACAACAGTACATGCTATGGAAACAGCGGCTTCGCCGTTAGAGACACACGGCCTTTGTGAACGTATCGGTATAAAATTTATGTTGATAAACTTAAAAATGTGGGCATGTCAGCGATTTAAAAAAGTTGAAGAAGTCCCATCATTAGCTGAAAGAGCTGAGCATTTTAAAAGTTGAATGGTTTTAATAGCTCAAAGTATGCAGAAGTTACACAAGAGCCAAAAAACATACGGAATAATAAAAAACGAATAACAATAGTGGGGCTGCTGAAGCATTCCCACTAAATACCGTACTGGCAGGCCCGGACTGGGACAAAAATTTGGCCCTGGACTTCCTCATGACTGGCCCACTTTAATTTTGAGTCCCACCAACAGCGTCCCCTTTACATCAGAGTGTCCCCAACAGCGTCCCCCTTACATCAGTGTCTCCAACAGCACCCTCCTTACATCAGAGTGTCCTCAACAGCATCCCCCTTACATCAGGGTCCCCCCAACAGCGCCCCCCTTACATCAGAGTCCCCCCAACAGCGCCCCCCTTACATCAGAGTCCCCCCCAACAGCGCCCCCCTTACATCAGAGTCCCCCTAACAGCATCCCCCTTACATCAGAGTCCCCCCACTAGCGTCCCCCTTACATCAGAGTGTCCCAATCAGCAGCTCCCTTCACAGAGAGTCCCCACCAGCAGCTCACTTCACATCAGAGTCCCCACCAGCAGCTCACTTCACATCAGAGTCCCCACCAGCAGCCCACTTCACATCAGAGTCCCCACCAGCAGCCCCCTTCACATCAGAGTCCCCACCAGCAGCTCCCTTCACATCACAGTCCCCATCAGAGAGCCCCAATCAGCAGCCCTTCACATCAGTGTCCTTCCTCTCCCCCCCCCCCCCCACATGTACTCACCGTTTTGAAGGCAGCTTCTCATTCCTCTCTCCAGTCATGTGATAACAAGTGACTGGCCCACTGAGCCATCAGCCCACCGGGAATCTCCCTGTAGTCCCTATGGCCAGTACAGGCCTGCGTACTGGTGACCCCACAATAGGGAGAAAACTTTTTTGCGGAAGGGAGTTTAACAAGACACGTGGCCACTCATTAAAATTAGAAGAAAAGAAGTTTAACCTTAAACTATGTAGAGGCTTCTTTACTGTAAGAGCGGCAAGGATGTGGAAATCCCTTCCACAGGCGGTGGTCTCAGCGGGGGGGCATCGATAGTTATAAGAAACTATTAGATAAGCACCAAAACGACCGCAACATACAGGAATATACAATGTAATAATGACATATAATCACACACATAGGTTGGACTTGATGGACTTGTGTCTTTTTTCAACCTCACCTACTATGTAGCTATGTAGCTATACCTGGAATACATCTTTAAATGCTTTGAAAATGGTATTTAGTCCATCATTGCCGCCTACGTGCCGAGCAAAAAACGTAGAAGTGACAAAACCATTCTGGCTCAGTAAGCACAACCATCAGCAACCGTCATCTAAAGTTAGCAGTTCCAGTGCCACGTATTCATTTGGCTCCCAACGTCCCAGAAGTCAGTGGAATATCTACCATAATATTAAGCAAGCCAAGCGTTTTAGCAATATGAGGAAGCACATTGTACTAGGTTAATATATTTATTCCTCCTGTGAATTTTTTTCCTAATTTTCTCCCTGTCAGAGGTTAAGGATGGCTCTCTCCGGCATTCGGGAAGTCCCTATGACAGGTTTTGACAGCAGTACCTTGCTCAGGCATAGAGCGAGGTATGTCTTTAAAATACACCCGGGTAGCCTTTGAGAGATCAGCCTGCTGGAAAAGATTTTAGTCTAAAATGATACTTTAGCATAATTTAAATATGAACAAAAAAGACAGCTGGGACAATTTGAGCTGTTCAGTCTGAAATTTGCAGCTTCAGATCTTCCATTACAGCAAACAGGATATATATATATTATATATAAATATAGATTTTGCACTAGGGTGGCTCCAAACATTAAAGGGAATCTGCAGGCTGTGGAAAGTTTTATATTAAAACCCAACTCCAGGAAAAATGAAATGTAAATCGTGCCTTGTGCTTCAATTATTGTATCTTACTCCTCAGTCTCGATCCCGAATACCTCTTCCTAATCCTCCTGCAGTGCAATAGGTCCCAACTGTCCCTGATTTGGAGCAATGTCCCTCTGTCCCTCATTCCTCCTCATTTGTCCCTCATTTCGGTCTGGTCTATATAGTTGCATATAAAATGCACTTTTTTATCTTTCAAAACGTGTTTCCCAGTGCTAAACCTTCAATGGCGTCCCTAGGGGGGGGCCAGAGGGGGCCCTGACCCCCCAACATTATGCTGTGCCCCACCATGTGCCCCCCCAATTTAAAAACATTTTTTTTATTACAAAAAGGCAATGTCTTTTTGTTTGCATTCGTAGCGGATGTGCCGCATCTTACTCGGACCGCCGCTTGAGTAACACAGTCTCTATTGAGAGGGAGAGCGTCCCCAGTCAGCTCCTGCGGGTGATTCCTCCCCCCTCCCTCTGCTCGCTGACACTGCATAATGCGAGCGCTCACACAACCACGGCCGCCTGATCAGCTCCTTCCCCTGCATCCCCGTTGGCAGGGAGAAGAGCGAGTTGCAGGAAGGACTCCACCAGGACTCTCAGTTACTGAAAAAAGCTCAAACCCATTTGTGTATGGATGTTTATATATACTGCCGGTGTCAGTACTTTTTATTCTTATTATTTTTCACAATTTCTATCCTATCTATCTATTTCTCTAGCCCTGTTAGGGGTTTTTAGTGAAATATCAGGGGTCTAAACAGGGGGAATATGCAGCACGCTGGCTGATTAGGGTGTGCCCAAGCACACCCGCCACACCCTGTGCACACACCCATGCAAACATCTCTATGCTTACCTGCTCTGTGCAATGGAAGTGCACAGAGCGGCCGTGAACCTCCTCTTCTCGGGTCCCTCACTGGTGCTCCTGGCCCCTCCTCTCTTCCAATGGGAGCACTCATGTGTGCTCGCTCCTGAGCCCCGCCACTGCGTCCATTGACAGAGACAGCGGGACTCACCCCCCCCCCTGCTCCCTCATCACTGGCTTTAAGGTGCTCCCACTGCCCCAGAAAAGTCAGCGAGACCTGGAAGTGATCGTAGAGAAGAGCTGCAGACGTGCACAGCGCTGGGTGGAATGAGGGCTCAGGTAAGTAAAAGGGGGGGATGCTTATGACTAAACATTTTTTACCTTAATGCAAGGAATGCATTAAAGTAAAAATGTTTAGGCTTTAGTACCACTTTAGCCACTTCAGCCCTGGAAGGTTTTACCCCCTTAATGACCAGGCCATGTTTTTGGGATATGGCACTGTGTTATTTCAACTGACAATTGCGCGGTCATGCGACGTTGTACCCAAATAAAATGAATGTTTTTCCCTCCGCTCCCACAAATAGAGCTTTTTTTTGGTGGTATTTGATTTGTCCGTTTTTTGGGGGGTTTTTTGCGCTATAAACAAAAAAAGAGCGGCAATTTTGAAAAAAAAAAAATTAACTTTCTGCTTTAAAACACATCCAATAAAAAAAATTAAGAAATCTAATTTCTTCATCAATTTAGGCCAATATGTATTCTGCTACATATTTTTGGGGAAAAAAATACCAATAAGCGCATATAGATTGGTTTGCACAAAAGTTAATGTGTCTACAAACTATGGGATATTTGTATGGCATTTTTATTTATTTTACTAGTAATTGCGGCGATCAGTGATTTTTAGCGGGACTGTAACATTGCAGCGGACAACTCGGAAACCTAACTGACACTTTTGACATTTTTTTGGGGCACCAGTGACATTATTACAGTGATCAGTGCTAAAAAAATATGCACTGTTACTGTACTAATGACACTGGCAGCGACTGGGTTAACATCAGGGGTGATCAAAAGGGTTAAATGTGTCCCTAGGGGGTGCTTGCTAACTGTGGGGAAGTGGTTAAAGGAGTTCTATGGTCACAGAATCCATTTTCATTGTATAACATTAACACTAGCAGCGATTGGGTTAACATCAGGGGCGATCAAAGGGTTAAATGTGTCCCTAGGGGCTGCTTGCTAACTGTGGGGAAGTGGTTAAAGGAGTTCTATGGTCACAGAATCCATTTTCATTGTATAACATTAACATTGTAATAACAATACAAACAATAGTTATTTTTGTCAATGCACTTTAATCATACTTGAAAAATCTCCTTTCATGTTGTGAGTGCTGCCTGTCTGCTGGCAGTCCGATTCCCAGCATGCTCTGCAGCTTTTCCTCAATTTCTAAGGACTACATATCCCATGGTACCTTGCTACCTGCAAGCAGTGATTCCTGTACTGACTCCGCCTCCTGAAACTCCTCCTTTCAGCACCTCTGTAGTTCAAAAGGCTCTGTGAAGTGTGTGACACAGCAGTGCCTAATCACAGAGCAGAGTGAATATGTGTCACAGAATTCAAGGAAGCAAATGTGTGGGATCTTCACAAAAATAATCCCTAAGCCAGAATACGTAGATGAGCTCCCTTATCACACCTGATAACTGCTAGAATTAGTTGTCACTAAATTAGTCTCACAAATGTTCCTGTGGCATTATTTAAACTCTGGTATCCCCAGCATCCCTGTTGCAAGTCTCCTCCCTCTGGTGCTGCTCATCACATTTTCCATGATTGCAGCACCACCTAGTGGCTAAAGGAGAGAAAAACAGCCTAGTCATGTAGGTTGGGATATATTATTGTATAAATGAGACCTAAAAGTAATAAAAAGCAATAAAAGGAGGAGGAAAAGCCACACAGGGACATTACTTTTTTTGTATGATTGTATAGCTCATTAATTGTTAGAGCCACGCGGATTCCAATAACATTAAGTGTTTTCACACTGAGACAAATGTCGTTTACATACAATTAAAAAAGGAATAAAAGATAGCAATGCCTAAAGCCATATAGTTACAAGCGATGAATTTTCGAATATTCTCCTAGGTAAAATAAAACCTATTAACATGCTTGCTTAGAGCAGCCTTTTTCAACCAGGGTGCCTAGAGGTTTCCTCAGGGGGTGCCTTGGCAAAATGCCTAGAAATTGATTAAAAATTGTAAACAAGCCGGCAGGTGAATGACGCCCGCCCTTTAGTTTACACAAAGCCACAGGTTTTCATTATGCACCATTAGGACTTTGTAGACACTGGCGTCCTAACAACCAATGATGTCGTCAGTTAATAAGGAGGAAGTCTGTTGCCTCCAGAGCATCCTTGTTTGACCCTCCTCTGCCCCTCTCCCTCAATACTGGGGTCACATTAGCAAACTGATTGAGAGAAATTGAGGGAGAAGAGAAACATAGGAATACTAGTCAGTACCAGTGTGCAAAAGTGTAATTGCTTTGGAAGAATAAATCATCTCTAATATTGGGTGTCCAATGTGTGGAATTCGCTGCATTATGTAAAACTATTAGACTGCTTTCACACTGGGGTGACGGCGCCGACGGCAGTAAAACGGCGATTTACCGTAGTTTTTGCAGTGGGGTTTTCGCCCGCTAGCAGGGTGCTTTTAACCCCCACTGGCGGCTGAAAAAGGGTTAAAACGACCTGCAAAACTTGCCGGCGGTTTGGCGGCGCTGCCCATTCATTTCAATGGGCAGGAGCGGTGGAGGAGCGGTGTATACACCGCTCCTTCACCACTCCAAAGATGCCGCTTGCAGGAGTTTTTTTAACGTCCGTAAAGCCGTTTTTCAGGCGCTTTACAGGCGCTATTTTTAGCACAAAAACGCATGAAAAACGGCCTATCAGTGCCCATCAGTGTAGCCTATCAGTGCCACCTCATTAGTGCCCATCAGTGCAGCCCATCAGTGCAGCCTATCAGTGCCCATCAGTTTACCCATCAGTGCCAACTCATTGGTGCCCATCAGTGCAGCCCATCAGTGCAGCCTATCAATGCAGCCTATCAGTGCCCATCAGTTTAGCCCATCAGTGCCCAACAGTGCCACCTCATTAGTGCCCATCAGTGCAGCCCATCAGTGCCCATCAGTGCAGCCTCATCGGTGCCTCATCAGTGCCCATCAGTGTAGACTATCAGTGCCCATCAGTGTAGACTATCAGTGCCCATCAGTGCCGCCTCATCAGTGCCCATCAGTGCCGCCTCATCAGTGCCCATCAGTGCCACCTCATTAGTGCCCATCATCGCAGCCCATCAGTGCAGCCTATCAGTGCCCAACAGTGCCACCTCTTTAGTGCCCATCAGTGCAGCCCATCAGTGCAGCCTCATCAGTGCCTCATCAGTGCCCATCAATGCAGCCTATCAGTGCCCATCAGTGTAGCCTATCAGTGCCCATCAGTGTAGCCTATCAGTGCCCAACAGCACCACCTCATTAGTGCCCATCAATGCAGCCTCATCAGTGCCCATCAGTGCAGCCTATCAATGCAGCCTATCAGTGCCCATCAGTGTAGCCTATCAGTGCCCAACAGTACCACCTCATTAGTGCCCATCAGTGCAGCCTCATCAGTGCCTCCCCATCAGTGCACACGCCTCAGTGTGAAAGGGGTCTTAGAATAGTTCTTTACATTTTAGAATGCGGTGCCTTGAGATTGTCTATAATTATAAAGGTTGCCTTAACTGAAAAAAAGGTTGATAAACACTGGCTTAGAGGTTGCATACGATCGATGTTGAACAGGAACAACACCTGTGTGGCGGAGGATCATGGGAGGGCATGTCAGGTCACCCCGGCTGAAAGGTTATTCACGATCTTTATTCTTGCTTAATTTCATCTTCATCAAAGCCTCTGCCAATTTTACAAGAAAAAAACAAAATAAAATGTGAACATTCATATTCTTGTACGAATGTCTGGTTTGTGTTCTCGGCCTTGGTGCGAAGATCTAACAGCGGCTGCACTCTGGAGTAGACAGGCCCTGTCAGTACGTATCAGCGAGCTGCTATGCCTCCTGCGCCGCTTGCTACAGACGCGGTAATACAATCTGCTCCCAGGGTTCCCTGAAAGGTGAAAGGCGACGGCTTGAATCACTCAACTCCTCTGCAGCCCCCCCTGTGAGAACAGCAGCTACCCTGGTGGTGGAAATGTGATTAACCCGAGGCAGCAGATCCTGTCCGGAGCGTTCTGTGTAGGAAATGCAGCAAGTAGAAGGGATTGCAGGTGTAGACCGGGCTCAGGATGAATTAATGATACAAATAGACCGCGTTCTGAGCTTCAAAAAAAGCGGGGGGGGGGGGGGATTTACTAAGACTGGAGCAGACAGAATTGGGGGGCAGTTGGGCATAGGGGCTTGTAACTTCAGCTTGTTCAGTTAGTGCTCGTTTATACAAGTGTTAGCCCTCTCAAAGAGGATCTTTAGGGTGTATGAATAAAATAAATAAAAGTATTTTACAAACACTTTAGCTTCTGACTTTTAACCACTCCCCGATAACGCTATAGCCAAAAGACGACTACAGCATGGTCATCCAGTTCTGGGCGGGCGTCCGTAGACATCCTCCCAGGACCTCGCCCCATGCGTGTGCCTCCTGCGGCGTGCATCAGGTGTGCTCTCAGACTGGGGTAAGGGGCCAATCACAGCAGCCCTTTACCATGAGATCACCTGTGTCCAATCACACCTGATCACATGTAAACAAACTTGCTGATTATAGTCAGTCATTTCCTCCCATTCTGTGTCTGTGGGGGCAAAGGAGAGCCTGTCAGCACACCGTTTACACTGATAATCGGGACACAGGCTATCAGTGCAGCCCCATTAGTGCAGCCTATCAGTGCCTCCTCATCAGTGCCCATCAGTGACTCCTCATCAGTGCAGCCTATGAATGCAGCCTATAAGTGCCCATCGGTGCAGCCTATCAGTGCCGCCTAGTAGTGCCCATAAGTGCAGCCTATTAGTGCCCATCAGTGCAGCCTCATCAGTGCCGCCTATCAGTGCCTCCTCATCAGTGCCACCTATCAGTGCCCATCAGTGCCTCCTCATCAGTGCCTCCTCATCAGTACAGCCTATCAATGCAGCCTATCAGTGCCCATCAGTGCAGTCTATCAGTGTCCATCAGTGCAGCCTATCAGTGCCCATCAGTGCAGCCTATCAGTCTCACCTATCAGTGCCCATCAGTGCAGCCTCATCAGTACAGCCTATCAGTGCCCATCTGTGCAGCCTATCAGTGCCGCCTAGTAGTGCCCATCAGTGCAGCCTATCAGTGCCGCCTATTAGTGCCCATCGGTGCAGCCTATCAGTGGCCATCAGTGCAGCCTCATCAGTGCCACCTATCAATGCCTCCTCATCAGTGCCTCCTCATCAGTGCAGCCTATCAATGCAGCCTATCAGTGCCCATCAGTGCAGCCTATCAGTGCTCATCAGTGCAGCCTATCAGTGCCACCTATCAGTGCCCATCAGTGCCTCCTCATCAGTGCAGCCTATCAGTGCCGCCTATCAGTGCCCATCAGTGCAGCCTCATCAGTGCCTCCTCATCAGTGAAGCCTATCAGTGCCCATCAGTGCAGCCTATCAGTGCCCATCAGTGCAGCCTATCAGTGCCACCTATCAGTGCCCATCAGTGCCTCCTCATCAGTGCAGCCTATCAGTCCCTATCTGTGCCGCCTATCAGTGCCCATCAGTGCAGCCTCATCAGTGCCACCTTATCAGTGCAGCCTATCAGTGCCATCAGTGCAGCCTGTCAGAGCCCAACAGTGCCCCCTCTTTTTTTCCCCACAAATAGAGCTTTCTTTTGGTGGTATTTGATCACCTCTGCGGTTTTTATTTTTTGCGCTATAAACAAAAAAACAGCGACAATTCTGAAAAAAAAGCAATATTTTTTACTTTTGCTATAATAAATATCCCCAAACAAATATATAAAAAAACAAATGCCTTCCTCAGTTTAGGCCGATATGTATTCTTCTACATATTTTTGGTAAAAAAAAACAAAAAAAACAAAATCGCAACAAGCGTATATTGATTGGTTTGCGCAAAAGTAATAGCGTCTACTAAATAGGGGATAGATTTATGGCATTTTTATTATAATTTTTCTTTTTTTTTTTTTTTTTTTTTTTTTTTTTTTTTTTTTTTTCTTTTTTTTTTTGCCACCTCAGTGATTATAGTTGGAGACCTGATCCACTTAGTCAGTGTCATCTGTGTCTCTCCTTTTTTTCACATCATTTGTAGCTTGCTGATCACGTGTATATATCTTATATTCAATTCAGCAAAAACAAAGGAAAAGAATCCCCAACCCCTTCCCTCCCTCCTACACCACCCCTCACCCCCCCCCCACTACCCCACTACCCTCCCCCCTCCCCCCCCGCACCTCCTGTGTACATTAGATGTTATCTCTATTTTTAATCAATTCTTAACCTCAAGCCTTCAGTAATACTCCATGATTTTTTAAACTCCTTCCAGTTTTGCCAGTTGTTCCTCCCTTCTGCTGATTCAACTTCTCTTACAGGTCCTCCTTCCTCCATGTACCGAATCCCTTCTACTGCATCAACCCACTCCCATATTGATGGGCCCTCTAACTTCTTCCAGTTCTTTGCAATAACCTTTTTCGCCGCGTTCAACAGGTGTGGTACTAGGGTGTTTTTATAGATTTTTACCTCCCCATTTATCCCGTGATGTAGCACTATCCAGGGGTCTAGTTTAACCTCGATCTTAGTTATCTGCTTGATGTATCCCAGAATTTTTAGCCAGTACCGTTTAATTACGGGGCAATCCCACCAGATGTGAGCCATGTTTCCTACACCTTTACATCCCCTCCAACACTCCGCAGTTTTATCTTTTTGATATTTACTTGCCCTTTCCGGGGTAATGTACCAACCTGTTAGAATCTTGTAATTCATTTCGGCAACACTAATGTCAGTTGACGAGCTGTGGGTCAGCTCCAGAGTTTTCTTTAATCTATTACTATCTAACTGTACTCCTAGTTCATTTTCCCATTTAATAATAAATGGTGGTATCTCCCTGCTGCTCTTTGCCAACCCCAGTTTATAGAGTTTTGATATTATACCTTTAGTATTATTTGATGTACATATCTTTTCCAAGTCTGATAGCTCCTCTCCTGATCTTATTGGATGTGGTAGGCGGCTGATAAAATGGCTTAACTGCAGGTATCTCCAGCGATCTAATACCCAAAAATCTGTTTTGTGCTTTAATTCCTGAAACGTGACTATCTTCCCCTTTTTAATAATATCTCTCAACTGTAGTGTACCCTTTTTTATCCAACTCCCCCCAATGTCCTTTTTGCCAGGTGCAAAATAATCATTCTCTGAAAGTGAAATTAACGGAGAATTATACGTGTTATTTACTTGTTTGTAAACTATATCCCAAACTCTAAAGACCACCTTTGTCAGTGGATGTGTATTTACATCTAATACCCTATAGTGTGGAGGGTTCCAAATCAAATGTCCTAAGTGCGCCTTACTCAAACTATTCTCTATATTTACCCATCTTTTCTGTGTGTTCTCTCTAAACCACTCTATCGCTCTTGTGACCTGTATTGCCCTGTAGTAACCTTGTATATCAGGAATCGCCAAGCCCCCTTTTCTTTTTTCCTGTTTTAAGATGTCAAAAGATACTCTAGCCCTTCTATTTTTCCAAACAGCTCTCATAATGATTGATTTCAATTTTTTAAAATAGTACTGAGGGATATTCAGTGGAAGCATCTGTAGTTTATAGGTGATCTTAGGTAATAATATCATTTTTATGGCGTTAATACGTCTAATCCATGAAAGTGGTTTAGTTGTAATCCTTTTACTCTCAGATCTTATTTCGTCTAGAAGTGGGATAAAATTTACTTTATAGATCTTCCCCAATGAATTGGCCAGTTTTATGCCCAAGTAATTTATTTCTTTTTTCCATATAAATTTAAATTCCTTTTTCAACATTTTTTCCTCCCTCTTTCCCAAGTTGATATTCAGGATTTCCGATTTTGCCAAGTTGATTTTAAAGTTTGATACTTCACCATATTGCCTCATAACTTCGAGGAAATTAGGCATCGAAATTCTGGGGTTGGTCATGAACAGCAGAACATCGTCGGCGAAAGCCGCGATCTTGTGCTCCTCATCCCCAACCCTTATACCCCAAATGTCCGGATCCGCCCTAATCGTCGACAACAGTGGCTCCAAGGAGAGAATGAAAAGCAGGGGGGACAAAGGGCACCCCTGCCTCGTTCCATTTTCCATTTCGAAAGCCTCTGTAAGGGAGCCGTTAATTTTTATCGAAGCAGTAGGGTGCTTGTACAGAGCACGTATCCTATTCATCATTTTTGGACCTATACCCATTGAATCCAGTGTTTGGAACATGAACCCCCAGTCTACTCTATCAAACGCTTTCTCCGCGTCTATAGACAAGAGTAGACCTGGGGGTCCCCTGTCCTTGATATGCTGCAGCAAGAGGAGTGCCCTTACGCCATTGTCTCGTCCTTCTCTTTTTGGAATGAAACCCACTTGGTCCGGGTGTACCAGACCATTGAGGCTCTCTTTTAGTCGGTTAGCTAAAACTCTGGCATATAGTTTAACATCGGTGTTGATCAGCGATATTGGCCTATACCCAGAGCATAGCGTCGGATTTTTCCCCTCTTTTGGGATAACCGTGATCTCTGCTCTAAGAGCTTCTCTACTCAAGTCATAGTCTCTACCCAACCCGTTCAAGTACTCACATAGTCTGGGAGTCAATATTTCTTTAAACTTAGTATAATACCCACAAGTAAATCCGTCGGGCCCCGGGCTTTTGCCTGAAGCTGATTCTGACAAGGCTCTATTAATTTCTTCTATCGTTATGGGGTTTTCTAGGGTTTCTCTGTCTGTCTCATTGATCTTCGGGAGGTTGGCTTTATTCAAAAATTCTACTATTTTCCTATCCTTTGCACCTCTTGGCCTTGTATTTTTGGCTACTGAATATAACTTACTGTAATATTCCTTAAAGGATTCCCCTATCTCTTTTGTTGTATGGAGCATTTCTCCTTTACTATTTTGGATTTTATCAATATAATTTCTAGTTTTTTCCTTTCTTACTATTTTGGCTAGCTGTCTACTGCTCTTATTTCGACTCTGGTAATTTTCTTTCGCCACCTTATAGAATGCTTTTTTTATTTCTAAATCCGTATGCTCCTTTAGCTCTTCCCTTTTTTTTACCAATTTTTGATAGACCTTCTTTCCTTGGCCCGGGCCCCCCTTATGTTCTTGCTCCAGATCGTGTATTTCTTCTGTTAGTTTTTTAATTTTTTCCCTTATTTCCCTTTTCCTCCTTGCCCCTAACTTCATTATTACTCCCCTTATGTAGGCCTTATGGGCCTCCCACAAAGATGATCCTGAGATCCCTGCTGTATCATTCGTTGAAAAATATTGTTTTAGTTCCTGTTCTATTTTCTCCACATTAGATACTTCTTGTAAAAGATCTTCGTCTAATCTCCAAATTATTGGGGTTCTCTGATTTCTCGGTATCGACAGTCTCATGCTAATTGGGGCGTGGTCTGATAAGGTAATGACTTCTATCTTAGCCTCCCGGACTCTTTCCAACAATGAGTGTTCCGTCAATATATAGTCTATCCTAGAGTACGTCCCGTGCGCAGAGGAATAGAACGAAAAATCCCTCTTATTTGGGTTCATAATCCTCCATACATCCACCATTTGGCACGAATGCAACTTCTGTTTTAGTTTCTTCAACTTCCCGTTCATTGTCCCCTGCGCACGAGACGTACTATCAACCCCTGGAACCATACAGATATTGAAGTCACCCATCATAATCAGGTTTCCTTCTTTAAATTCTATTAGTTTCTCTAATATTGTAACTAGAAAACCACTCGGCTCTTTGTTTGGGGCGTAAATGTTTGCAAGTGTAACCTTCCATCCCTCCAAGGAGCCTCTCAGGAACATATATCTTCCTCCCTGGTCTATTAACCTCTCTTCCACCCTAAAATTTATCCCTTTTGCTATTCCTATTGCTACTCCTCTCGCTCTTGATGTTATTGAGTCTCCATAAAACCAAGTTGGATACATATTTGACTTTATCTTAACCTTTGAGTAATATGTTAAGTGGGTTTCTTGAAGGAACACAACCTCAGCCCCGTATCTCTCTAATTCCCTCAAGATCTTATGTCTCTTAGTGGGCTCGTTGAGACCCTTTACATTATAGGTCATAAACTTCAATTTTCCCATCTCCTCACCTTTTTTTTTTTTATTTTTTCCTTTTGATTTTGTTGGATTCGTATTACTGAGCTATTTTGATTTCTATCTTTGTTATCTTGTTTCTTTTCTTCTTCCCTCTTACTTCCTTGTACACCGGGTTCCCCTTTCCCCTCCCTTCTCCCTAGCCCTCCCTCCCTACCCCTCAGCCACCCCCTGGCTCCCCATTCGCCCAGCGCCATGGATACCATGGAGCCTAACGAATCATTTATTTGAGGTGGGAGCCCGAGTTGTGCCCTTTACCCCCCCCTGCCTGGTGTTTTAAAGCAGAGAGGGGCAATCCAGATACACACAGAACAACTCCTCCTCCCTCCCGCCGCCCTTCCACTCCACTAATCTAGTTTAACCCCCAAACCCGTCCACCCCCCCCCCACCCCCCCCCCCCACATACAGCCGATCACCCCTCTACCCAGCCCGGCAGCTCCGGTTCTTCCATATCAAGCCTATCGCAGAAGTCCCTTAAATCCTCTGGGAACCTCAATCTTGCCGATCTTCCATTTCTAAAGCCTCTCAGACAAGCCGGGAAACCCCAGCTATACTTAATATTTAGATCTCTCATCTGTTCTAATAAGGGCTTCAACAGCCTTCTCCTAGCGAGGGTTTCGGGGGCAAGGTCCGCATAGATTTGGAACTCTGACCCTTCAAATTTTTCCGGGGGTTTGCCTCTCATTTTGGATAGGATTCGAGTTTTGTCCTCATAAAACCTAAAACGGATTATAATATCTCTCGGCCTCTGGTGGTCCGAGTTGAGTAATTTTCCAACTCGGTGTATCCTTTCTATTTTTGGGAATTCCTTATCCTCCTCTCCAACCAGAGGCCCCAGTATTTGGGGAATCATCCTTCTCAGATCTTCTCCTTTGTTTTCTGGGATATTACGAAGTCTTATATTTTGTCTCCTATCACGGTTTTCCTGATCTTCGATCTTATATAAAATTATCTTCTGATTTTGTCTAGAGATTTTAATTTGTTCTTTGAGGTTCATTATCTCCTTTTCCAATTCCTCCGTTCTTTTTTCCGTTGTTTCTACCCTCTCCAATAAGTTTCCCAGGTCTGCTCTCACCAGACCTATTTCAACTTTTATTGAAAGCTCTAGATTTTTAAGCATGTCTCTCATTTCCTCCTTTGAAAGCATTGGGGCGCTTGTACTTCTCCCTTCTATCCGGTTTAGATCTCCTTCACTTTCCACACTTTCCGCTATTGAGTTTTCTTTTGATTGAATCGTTTTATCCCCCTTTTTGTCTGGAGTTCCCCCTCTTCCTCCTTGGGCTCCCTGCTCCCCTCCTTTTGGACTCCCGCCTTGGGACATGAATTGTTTTATTGAGCTACCAGCTGTCCTATCCCTCGGCGTTTTAGGTGCCCCTCCTTTTTTTGTTGTCGTTTTATTCATTCCTCCTTTCTTCCTCTGACCCCCTGTTGGTTTCCCCAGGATTTACTGAACTTCTTCCCCCCTTTTATAGGTATGGATCCTTCAGGGGTCTCGGCCCTGGGGGTTATTTCCTGGGTCCTACTCCAGATAGTACCCCACCTTTATACTATTAAAATATTCCGTCCGTGGGAAGGGGGGGTAAGACACCTCCCAGAAATGACCCAGGCCCTCTCAGGAACCGGTATCTCAAAGATGCATCACTCTTGTCAGTCCCCAATCTGGAATTTCCACCTAAGGACCTTTTTCTCATAGGTTTGAGACAAGCTTCATTGCTCCGTCGGGGGAAGGTACCATCCCAAAACCGAAACTTCAATCAGTTTACATCTGTCCCCGATAAATCCAGCATATGTTAACAGATATTAGTAATGGCATTAACAATAACACCCAGGCTGAGTGAATCAATCAGCACACCTGCTCCGGACACCTTATCAATCATTAACCTCTCAGACTGTTATAGTAGGTTGTAAAGAGAATTTTTCTTGTATAATCATGTCTGCAGGCTTCCAATACATCAATGGCTTTAGATTTTATCCTCCTTCAAATAGCTTTGTCGTATAACAGATATTATGATAGGTCCTGCTTACAATCCCACAGCTAAGTGAAGTTTCAGATAGGCACAGCAGTTTCAGCCGCTATCTTTAGTCATTAGCTCAAACACCGTTATATCAAGCTGTTAAAGTGAGATGACACTGAGACATATAAGCTGGTACATATAGACAGGTGTTGTATGCAGATATTATATTCATTATATGCAGAGTTATTTCTACATTACCACCACCGGACTCTGCCGAACTCCAACTGGGTCACAGGTTGCCTGGAAAGTCATGAGGGGTGACCGAAGGGGGGGAAAGCCGGAGGGGGGGGAGGAGGGGGGGAACGCCGTCAAATCCTCCCTTTCTCTCTGTCTGTGTTGAATCCGCAGCCGCCTCTCATGTCCCAGCAGCGGTGTGTGGAGCGGCGTGTGGAGCGGCGTGTGGAGCCTCAGTGTTGTCGCCCTGTTGGAATCAGGGAGCCTCAGCTGCAGCGCTCGTCGCGGCGGACAAGGATCTTCCTCCCCTCTTTAGCCACGGGCATGTCCTAAGCGGCGGCTGGAAAGACGAGCTCCGGGGATCCTAGGAGAGTCTGCTTCTCCTTCCGACACCCTCACCTCCCTCCCTCCGTGATGCACGTTACGTCATCACGCCATCCTGCGCCAACCCGATCCCATAATTTTTCTTTTAGTAGTAATGGCGGCGATCTGCGATTTTTATCGTGACTGCGACATTGCGGCGGACACTTTTGACACTATTTTGGGACCACTGACAAATATACAGCGATCAGTGCTATAAAAATGCACTGGTTACTGTGTAAATAACACTGGCAGGGAAGGGGTTAAACACTAGGGGGCGATCATGGGCTTAACTGTGTTCCCTCACTGTGTTATAACTGTAGGGGGGGGGTGGACTCACTAGAACAGGACAGAGATCACTGCTCCAGATCACAGAGAGCAGTAGATCCCTGTCATGTTGCTAGGTAGAACAGGAAAATGCCTTGTTTACATAGGCATCTCCCCGTTCTACCTCTCCGTGTCATGATCGCGGGCCACTGGCGGACATCGAATCCGTGGGACCCGTGGGGCACACCCACGCAGTGCGCGGCGGGCGCGCACGCGCCCTCTAGCCCGCGATTTAAAGGGCCACCGGCGGACATTGAATCCGTGGGACCCGTGGGGCACGCCCACGCAGTGCGCGGCGGGCGCGCACGCGCCCTCTAGCTCGCGATTTAAAGGGGACGTGCAGGTGCGCCCATTTGCACAGCCATGCCATTGTGCCGACGTAAACCATCAAGCGCTGGTCGGCAAGCGGTTAAAAAAAAGTTACTCGTGTTTTTTTGGGGTTTTTTTATTGCAAAGAGACTGGACACAGACAACGATGGTATTATCATAAATTAATATGACCAAAAACTGCCCATTTCCACCATCTGTTAAATTAACTGGAAAGGTCAATGAATTAAATTTCACACAGAAAATATAATTAAGGATGGGATGGCACAAGAATAAATGAAAAGAGCATGGAGATAAATAGAGCTTCATGGTATCCAAGCAACATTTTTAAGAATCCATAAAAAAAAAAAAAAACTGTTTTGGGGTCAATATCTGAGAAGGCTAGTCAACGTCATTGCTCGTGGTCTCTGTACCACTGATCTTCTCCCAGTTATTGACTTTCCAAGCTTTGACCTGCTTTGGATACGGCCATCTTGCTAGAGGATCAAGGCTTTGCTTTCTCATGTAAAAGACTGCCCACCCCCCTTTCCCAAACAACTGTTGATTAAAATAACTAGGGGGAACATTCAGTATGTAGTGGGAGAGTTGAAATAAGCAGACTTCCATAGAACCAATGAATATAGTAGAAGCAGGAAGATGCTTGCACTGCAGGTCCTCAGGTTCAGCTTTCTCTCCAGCAAGGAGAACAGCGATCACAATAGTGACATCCTTAAACCTCACTCCATATCTGGTGAGAAGAGCAGTCAGAGGCAGCAGTGCCTTAGATCTCAACTTGCAGATATGCAACTATGAGGCTCAATATACAGGATTGCCTAGGCACAGGGGGTGCACTTCTATTTTTCTAGAGGAATTCAAGACAAAAAGTAAACCTTTCAGGTCTCATGCACATTGACCATTTAGCCCTGTTGCATGAGATGATGTTTGGGTGCAGGCACACCGTCCAGCCCTGCCAACAGCCTGTAAAACTCTATCAGGTACTGATAGCTGCTGCAACTGAACAGGGCTGGATGGTGTACTAATGCTTGGGGCAGTTTAAGTCCATGGAAGAATCCCCGGAAGGCAGTCTGCAAGCAGCAAGCTTGTATTGTGCACCTATGCCTTCTGCCTGCACCCAAACGTTGAAGTCTCATGCACCAGGGCTAAATGTTCAGTGTGCATGAGGCCTCAGTGTTCTGCTTAGGCACACCTAACATTTCTAGGTGTTCCCCATTAGATAGGAAATCTTTACTTTGGTTTGGATTTGCTTTGGTCCTTACGTCTTACTTTTTTTTTTTTTTTTTTTGGTTAAAATCATCAACCTGATTTGTGCTCGGTTATGGAAGGTTATGGGGTCATCCTAAAATGTTTTAAACACAATTCTGACTTTGAAAGTCAGAATTTAGAGATTTAAAGTCAAAATTATGAGTTTCAAAGTCAGAATTCTGAGATTTAAGATTGCAAGTTTGGGCCATGCTAAAATTTATTAAACACAATTCTAAGTTTGAAAGTCAAAATTCTGAGTTTGATTGCCAGAATTCCGTGTTTGCAACTCAGAATTATGAAATTAAAAATCAGAATCCTGAGTTTGAAAGTCAGAATTCTGAGCTTCAAAGTCAGAATTCTGAGCTTCAAAGTCAGAATTCTTAAGCTTCAAAGTCAGAATAGTGAGATTAAAAATTATAATTTGGAGTTTAAATCACCAAAAAAAACTTGTTTGGAACAAAAAGAGTTACAAGTTTGGGCCATGCTAAAATTTATTAAACTCAATTCTGAGTTTGAACGCTAGATTTCTGTGTTTTTGAAACCAAGAATTCTGAGCTTCAAAGTCAGAATTCTGAGATTAAAAATTAGAGTTAGAGTTATTAGAGAAAAATTAGAGTTATGAGTTTGAAAGTCAGAATTTTAAGATTACAAGTTTGGCTCATGCTAACACAATTGTGTTTGAAACTCTGAGTCAGAGTTCTGAGATTTAAATTCAGAATCCTGAGTTTCAAAGTAAAACACAATTCTGCGTTTTAAAGTCAAAATTCAGAGTCTGAACGCCAGATATCTGTGTTTGAAACTCAGAATCCTTGCATTAAAAGTCAGAATTCTGAGTTTCAAAGTCAGAATTCTGAGATTAAAAATCAGAATTAGGAGTTTAAAAGCCCAAATTCTAAGATTACAAGCTTGGAACATGCTAAAATTTGTTAAACACAATTCTGAGTTTGAAAGTCAAAATTCTGAGATTAACAGTCAGAATTCTGAGATTAAGGCCGGGGCTCGTAACAGGGGGTCCGGTGTGTCCTTGTTCTGCATTTCAGGTGTGAATTAGGACCAAAGTTTTGCGTGAATTCAGACCTGAAACTGAGCAAAAGATACACAGGACCCTCTTCCAGTGCCGGCCGCAGCCACCCCGGAGCTGTGTGAACCGGCTCCATTGAGAGCCGGTCACAGTCTCCTGTCATGCGAATTGGATGCTGTGAATTCTGCATCCAATTCGCATAAGTGTGAACCCAGCCTAAAAGTCAGAATTCTTAGTTTGAAAGTCACAATTCAAGTTTAGGCCATGCTTAAATTTATTAAACACAATTCTGAGTTTGAAAGTCAAAATTCTGAATTTGAACACCAGAATTCTGTGTTTGGAGCTCAGAATTCTGAGATTGAAAGTCAGAATTCTGAGTTTGAACACCAAAATTCTGTGTTTGAAACTCAGAATTCTGTCATTAAAAATCAGAATTATGAGTTTAAAAGCCAAAATTCTAAGATTACAATCTTGAGCCATGCTAAAATTTGTTAAACACAATTCTGAGCTTGAAAGTCAAAATTCTGAGATTGAACTCCAGAATTCTGTGTTTGAAACTCAGAATTCTGAGCTTCAAAGTCAGAATTCTGAGCTTCAAAGTCAGAATTCTGATGTTCAAACTTAGAATTCTGACTTTTAATCTGAGAATTCTGACTTTCAAACTTATTTTAGGATGACCCCAGGGCTTTTCCATAGTCAAGGGTGAGGTCAAAAATTTACAATTTTCCTATAAAAATATAACCATGATAAACAAACAGCTGTTTTCCCTGTGGATGATATCAGGTGCACTTTGATATCCAAGCAAAAATGTCATCAGCTGCTGAGTCTGTTGAAATAAAACGTAACTCTATTGTTTTATTGATTGACAAATGTACTTGGATTGCAATTGGTTACAATAAAAGCAAGTGAATTCATTGCAAGCAGGCTGGTGGTCACCGGGGAATACTGGCTATCGATCCTTTCTGGCTGAGGGAGTCTTTATTAGCCAGCCACTTATTTGTATACCGATCATGCTCGTAGTTCAGTCTGCTCTGCAGACGCGGGAGGGGAGAGGAGGTCTGCTCCTGTACCGGTTGAAGAAGCCCAGAGACCCTCTGTTGCGTGAATTATTTAAAATATAAAAACCTCCAAAGAACGACTCCGCTAAGCATTGCTTGTATCTAAATGGATGCAACTCTATTATCATTTCAGAAAGACTCCAACCCTTTCTGTGAAAGAAGCTTATAATGTCGGAGCTTCTTACTGGTAGGTACATGAGCTAAACTTTTAATATTTTCAGCTGGGTGCGACATCCCCGGTTCTACAAGAACCTGAGCACGCTTAACCTGTCGCCACCTGCATAACACTCCTGTGTCTCCTGGGTTTCTGTGGTGTTGGCCTAAACCAGGGGCCTCCAAACTTTCCAAGCAAAGGGTCAGTTTACTGTCCTTCAGACTTCAGGGGGTGGGGGGGTGGGGGCAAACTGTGACCAGGGGGGGGCAGAAAATTCCTCTGGCATCAGTGGGCATACACCAGTGGTTCCCAACCTCAGTCCTCAAGTACCCTCAACAGGCCATGTTTGCAGGTTTTCCTTCATCTTGCACAGGTGCTTTAAATCAGAGTCAATGGCTTTGTATTTTGGACAGCTATTTTATCTAAGAGAAATTCCCATAACATGGCCTGTTGGGGGTACTTGAGGACTGAGGTTGAGAACCATTGGCATAAACAATGCCCCATCATTGGTTTGAATGGAAGGAATAGTGCCCCTATTTTTTGCATAGATGGGAAGAATCGTGTCCCATCAATAGGGTCAGTTGGTGGAATAGTGCTCCAAGGGCCAGGTAAAGGTAAGTCAAGGGCCACATCTGCCCCCCACCCCACCCCGGGCCGCAGTTTGGAGACCACTGGCTTAAACTGTAAGAAGTGACTCCTGCAGATAACAGAGAGAAGAGAAAAACAAACAGGAACCACAATAGATGCTTTGGATCCCAGATCCCATGCAGACTGTTCTAGGTAACACCCACATGTAAGGCAGAGCTTTCGCGAACTGAACTGCAATCATTGAAAGGGGCATGCAAGGGATAGTCAGGCTAAGGAGCCAAGGGCTAGCTTATGTTGGATGTCCTCCAGCCACAAAATGAAGCGGGCTCTGTCTGACTTGCTGCACATTGTGAGAAGCTCAGTGCAAGCTAGGGTTGCCACCTTTTCTTCAAGTCAAACCCAAACACTTTAGCGGCGCACAGCAATTTTTTTTTATAGTATAAACTATACATATATTTTGCTATTAAATAACATTTCTAATCATATGAAGTTAATAACAAGAGTCTCCCTTTACATCAGAGTCCACAGAGTTCCCCCTTTACATCTGAACTCGCAGAGTTCCCTTTCACTGTAAGGGGGGACTCTGCAGACTCTGATGTAAGGGAGAACTCTGGGGACTCTGACATAAGGGATGCTCTGGAAACCCTGATTTAAGGGGAAAAACTGGGAACTCTGATGTTTGGGGAGGACTCTGAAGTAAGCGGAACTGAGAACTCTGATGTAACACTGTGGCCTCTGTTGTAAAGGGGAACTCTGATGTAAGGGGTGCTCTGAGAACCCTGAGAGAGAAGGAGGGAGACTTCAGTCACAGACAGGGATGGATGGTGAGCTCACTCACCCCTTGGCAGTCAGCACCTCTCATCCAGATGTATCTGAGGCTGCTGGACTTCAAATTTCTGGCCCCCACTTTCCTTTTCTGAGGCGCAGCGCCGGGGATTGGAGTGTGGGCAGACACAGAGGGGTAGGGGTGGGGGGGAAGAGGTGCAGATCGAGCCCTCTCTCCTTTCCCATCTGTATGTGTTTGGGGGGGGAGGGGATTGTTAGTGTTGGCTTTGGGCAGTGTGAAAGAGAGTGTAACAGTCACTCAGCTTAGACAACTGCAGCCAGCAACCCTGCTGGGAAGCCATAGTCCAGTCTGAATAATGTGTCCGGGTTTCAGGCAGTCTGAAACCCGGACGTATGATTCCAAACCCAAACTGTCCGGGTGAATCCCAGACAGGTGGCAACCCTAGTGCAAGCCATTTCAGTCCAGCAGAGAAGCCGGTACAGACTGAAGGGAAGTCTGGCGTTCAGCTTTAAGCCTTAATGAGCATGTATGTCTTGTCTCCGACTTTTCATATTTCTGCCTATTTCTGCCTGTGCACGCCTGAACTCAGCAACCCTCGTCTGCTTCCATCTGCTGAGTCAGGATAGGAAGGCTGCTAATGACTAATTGCTTTGGGTTCTATATTCCCCAAGCTGCTAATGTATATACACAAACACTTATGTCTACATTACATGCACTCTGGTGACCTAAAGGACACTATTATTAGGATCTCCGATCTCTCCTTCAGCTTGACAACACAGAATCAGGTGCACTAGACGCTAAAAGGCTATTACAGGCTAATTAAAAGCTTAAAAGGGATGGCAATAGCCTGAAATCACAGGTTGGAACTAGTGATTTTCTCTGACGTTTGGTGTCAGTAAAGTGCCAGCAGAGAATAGGGAGCAAACAGAAGCCCTGACAGATAATCCTTCTCTTTACACAACATCCTCAATGCATTCAATATTTTTACTGGGGCCGGGGCAAATGTTTCCATTCTACCACATTCTGGCACTGGGGCCGGGGCAAAGGTTTCCATTCTACCACATTCTGGCACTGGGGCCGGGGCAAAGGTTTCCATTCTACCACATTCTGGCACTGGGGTCGGGGCAAAGGTTTCCATTCTACCACATTCTGGCACTGGGGTCGGGACAAAGGTTTCCATTCTACCACATTCTGGCACTGGGGCCGGGGCAAAGGTTTCCATTCTACCACATTCTGGCAACTGGGGCCGGGACAAAGGTTTTCATTCTACCACATTCTGGTACTGGGGCCGGGGCAAAGGTTTTCATTCTACCACATTCTGGTACTGGGGCCGGGGCAAAGGTTTTCATTCTACCACATTCTGGCACTGGGGCCGGGGCAAAGGTTTCCATTCTACCACATTCTGGCACTGGGGCCGGGGCAAAGGTTCCCATTCTACCACATTCTGGCACTAGGGGCCGGGGCAAAGGTTTCCATTCTACCACATTCTGGCACTGGGGCCGGGGCAAAGGTTCCCATTCTACCACATTCTGGCACTAGGGGCCGGGGCAAAGGTTTTCATTCTACCACATTCTGGCACTGGGGTCGTGGCAAAGGTTTCAATTCTACCACATTCTGGCATTAGGGCCGGGGTAAAGGTTTCCATTCTACCACATTCTGGCACTGGGACCGGACAAAGGTTTCCATTCTACCACGTTCTGGCACTGGAGCTGGGGCAAAGGTTTCCATTCTACCACATTCTGGCACTGGGGCCGGGGCAAAGGTTTCCATTCTACCACATTCTGGCACTGGGGCCGGGGCAAAGGTTTCCATTCTACCACATTCTTGCACTGGAGCCGGGGCAAAGGTTTTCATTCTACCACATTCTGGCACTGGGGTCGGGGCAAAGGTTTCAATTCTACCACATTCTGGCAACTGGGGCCGGGACAAAGGTTTCCATTCTACCACATTCTGGTACTGGGGCCGGGACAAAGGTTTTCATTCTACCACATTCTGGTACTGGGGCCGGGGCAAAGGTTTTCATTCTACCACATTCTGGTACTGGGGCCGGGGCAAAGGTTTTCATTCTACCACATTCTGGCACTGGGGCCGGGGCAAAGGTTTCCATTCTACCACATTCTGGCACTGGGGCCGGGGCAAAGGTTCCCATTCTACCACATTCTGGCACTAGGGGCCGGGGCAAAGGTTTTCATTCTACCACATTCTGCCACTGGGGTCGTGGCAAAGGTTTCAATTCTACCACATTCTGGCATTGGGGCCGGGGTAAAGGTTTCCATTCTACCACATTCTGGCACTGGGACCGGACAAAGGTTTCCATTCTACCACGTTCTGGCACTGGAGCTGGGGCAAAGGTTTCCATTCTACCACATTCTGGCACTGGGGCCGGGGCAAAGGTTTCCATTCTACCACATTCTGGCACTGGGGCCGGGGCAAAGGTTTCCATTCTACCACATTCTGGCACTGGAGCCGGGGCAAAGGTTTTCATTCTACCACATTCTGGCATTGGGGCCGGGGTAAAGGTTTCCATTCTACCACATTCTGGCACTGGGACCGGACAAAGGTTTCCATTCTACCACATTCTGGCACTGGGGCCGGGGCAAAGGTTTCCATTCTACCACATTCTGGCACTGGGGCCGGGGCAAAGGTTTCCATTCTTCTACATTCTGGCACTGGGGCCGGGGAAAAGGTTTCCATTCTACTATATTCTAGCACTGGGGCCGGGGCAAAGGTTTCCATTCTACCACATTCTGGCAAACCCCATAAAATGTTGTTCAACGCCATGAAGGATTATGGCCATCTTCATCCTGAGCTTCAAAATGGAGGAATCCCCACCCCTAAGGCAGAAGGAAGGGAGGGTAGAATGTGTTGACATGTAGAAATGTGGCCTATAGCAGTAATGTGCAGAGGAAGGGTGGCTACATCCCACATACAGTAAGGCCATAGAAAGCCAGTGTAGCCACCGTCATAATTAAAATCAGCTGAGCTGGATTAAGCTATAGAAAGAGTTTTTATGTGCGGGAGCTCCATGCGTCGATGTGAAGGAAAGCAGTCCGTAGCAGCAACATGCAGAGGAAGGGTGGCTACATTCCACTTACAGTGGGATCACATAGAGCTAGTGTAGCCACCATCATACAAAAAAGTCAGCTGAGCTTGTTTATGCTATGCAAAGAGTTTTTATGGGCAGGAACTGAACGTGTTGACATGTAGTCTGTAGCAGTAATGTGCAGAGGAAAGGTGGCTACATCACACATACAGTGGGACTATAGAGAGCCAGTGTAGCCACCCTCATAAAGAAAACCAACTGAGCTGGATTATGCTATGCAAAGAGGTTTTAAGTGCAGGAGATGAATGCGTTGACATGTAGGAAAGCAGTCCATAGTAGCAACGTGCAGAGGAAGGGTGGCTACATCCCACTTACAATAGGACCATACAGAGCCAGTGTAGCCCCCCTCAGAAAGAAAGTCAGCTGAGCTAGATTATGCCATGCAAAGAGGTTTTAAGTGCAGGAGATGGATGCTTTTTGATGCGTAGGATAGCAGACAATAGCGGCAACTTGCAGAGGAAGGGTGGCTACATCCCACATACAGTGGGAACATACAGAGCCAGTGTAGCCACCCACCAAGTCAGCTGAGCAGAGTTTTAACCAGGTTGTTGCTAGGTCTACAAAAGATCTGGGGCTAGAGCCCATAGCAGCATGGTAAAGAAAGTAATATGCTTGGGCGGGCATACACATGTATATACAGTAATATACAGGTGTGTGTGTGTATATATCCCCAGAGAGCCCCCCACTTACATCAGGGTGCCCAGAGAGCCCCCCTTACATCAGGGTCCCCACAGAGCCTCCCCTTATATCAGGGTCCCCAGAGAGCTTCCCCTTTACATCAGGGTCCCCAGAGAGCCCCCCTTACATCAGGGTCCCCAGAGAGTCCCCCTTACATCAGGGTCCCCAGAGAGCCCCCCTTACATCAGGGTCCCCAGAGAGTCCCCCTTACATCAGGGTCCCCAGAGATCCTCCTCCTTACATCAGAGAGCCTCCCCCTTGCATCAGGGTCCCCAGAGAGCCTCCCCCTTGCATCAGGGTCCCCAGAAAGCCCCCCACTTACATTAGGGTTCCCAGAGAGCCCCCCTTACATTAGGGTCCCCAGAGAGCCTCCCTCTTAAATCAGGGTCCCCAGAGAGCCTCCCCCTTTCATCAAGGTCCCCAGAGAGCCCCCCACTTACATCAGGGTCCCCAGAGAACCTCCCCTCCCCTTGGGGACACCTGCAGAGACTCGGGGCTATGGGCCCCAGATTCAGGGCTAAAGCCCCAAAAGCGATCCCCTAGCGACGCCACTGGTTTTAACATATACATTTGGGCACATACAATCAGACATTGCTATCCATAGATATATAGAGGATCACTCACTTATGAAAGTAAAAATCATATTTTATTTTTTTAGATTGTGTTTAATAATACTTTAAACCTGCCTAAAAACAACATTTTATCTAATTTTGTTTAACTGGCGTTGAGTTTTCCAAAGTCTTCCAGAGGCGCACACCCGTCAAAATTTCTACTCATGTCAAAACATCATCTGAAAAAAAAACGAGGGCTCTCCCAGCACGAGGTGATCGGCGGTCAGACACGAAAGGTCGTTTTAATTATCACTTCTCTTCCAAAGAGAAGCAGCTTTGATCTGCAAGCCAAACCCACCACGTTTCATTACTAATCATCACTTGCTTAGCCGCTAACTAAATGGCAAATGAACTGCTCTAGGTTGTCCTGGAATGATGGCAAGTCGCTGAACCTTTAAATCTACAACATTCTCAGGTGGGCGTCAGAGTCATCGAGGTTGCGGGCAGGAAGTAAACAGACAGCTTGAGTCAAATATTAGATTCCTGAGAACCAAAACACAAATTGGAGAATTATGTTCAAGAACTCTGAACCTGATTACCCCTTTCGGCTTTTGGATTCAGAAGAAAAACATAATGATCAGTAAAGTTTTTTTTTTTTTGCCTGTAATAAGAAATTAAAGCTTATCCTCAAGACAAAATGTAACCTGTTCCTGCCTGTGTAATGTATAGGTAGCACCCTCTACCAATAGGTAAGTGCTAGCATAGGATTTTTGCTAGGGAAACTGCCAGCACAGGTAAATTTAGGCAGGCCTATGCTTTGAGCTAGGCCTGTCTGTTTTGATCTGGGGGGCAGGGAGTGGTTAGAGTAGCAGTGGGTGTGACCACCTGTGCTCTAGTTCTGAGGCGCCTCCCCTGCTTCGAGGAAGAATGTTCTGGAAGAGGGGCAGGGCCTAGAACTGGAGTGGCAGGCAGCTCATGTGGGAGCCCTGACCAATCCCCAACTGGTATTGGCAGGGGGCAGGCCTCCTATATAAGCTGAGGTAACATGCAACTGGGGAGGAGTTGCCGGCTGAGAGAAGTGGAGAATGGAGTACTAGACAGCAGCACGAGGGCATCCTCATCTGGGGGGGGAGGGGGGTGCGCCGATCGCAGGAGGAGGCCCAGGGAGAACTGTGAGGAAACTTCACCTTTACACGGTCATTGGTGAAGTCCTCATCATTACACGGTCATTGATGAGGAACTCCTGGAACAGAGGAGCAGGTGATGCTGTCGGAACGTACAGTCCGGTTAAGTTCTCCATCATGGACTCGGGGCAGAGAAAGGTTGGTGGGTGTACCACAGTGGAGGGCTGGATGTGGAGACATGCCCAGGAGTCTGTGAGGGAACTTCACCTTTACACGGTCATTGGCGAAGTCTTTATCACTACACGGTCATTGATAAGGAGTCCTGGATCAGAGGAGAGACTGTGGGGAGTTGTGTAAAATCGATGTGGCCTGAGGGCGCAGGATTTGCAAGTTGGGCTAGCTGGGAACAGTAGTCCACCATTCAGAACATGCTTTTAAACTACTAGGCCTCTGGGGAAAAGTACTGCAGGCCTCTGGCCTAGTAGCAACAAGCAACCAGAGTCAGCATTAGAGACTATTCAGAGTGGGTTCTTTTGCTTACAGAAGAAGATGTAACAAGAAATTAATACACTACAGTATAAGTTTGTGCAGGAGGAAAGGATTTCTGGGAACATCTCCCTTACACGGTCAAGGGTGGTGTCCTCATCTTTTCACGGTCATAGATGAGAAAGTTCTGGAAGCAATAGTCTGCAGGAGTTACGCAGAGGAGGAGCAATAGTCTCCATGGGGATGCAGGAAAAAGACTGTAGCTGTTATGCCGCGTACACACGACCAGTTTTGACGTCGGAATAAACTCTGAAGGTTTCTCAGACGGAATTCCATTCAAGCGGTCTTGCCTACACACGGCCACACCAAACTCTGACCGTCCAGAACGCGGTGACGTACAACACTTACGACGGGACTAGAAAAAGGAAGTTCAATATCCAGTAGCCAATAGCTTCCGTCTCGTACTTGCTTCTGAGCATGCATCGTTTTTGGTCCGTCGGAACAGCATACAGACGATCGGTTTTCCTGATAGGAATTGGTTCCGTCGGAAATATTTAGAACATGTTCTCTTTCTAGGTCCTTCAGAATTTTCGAAAAAAAAGTCAGATGAGGCCTACACACGATCGGAATAGACGATGAAAAGCTTCCGTATGACTTTTTCTGACGGACATTCCGCTCGTGTATACAGGGCATTACACATGCACATCATTCCTTCAGGCTCAAATTATATGCTAATCTATGAAATTTCTAAATATGATGGCAAAGTGATCTATTCTATGGGCATCCCATATACGCCTTTCCCCAACCAAGTTATACCCCCCAATAAACAAAAACAAAACAAAGCAAATGACTGTTCATTGTCTCTGGGGTGATATATGAAGGTCTGGCAGCGGGGTGATTTGGTGGATATTTGTTACTAGTGGCAACTACACCGCTACATATATAGGAGGAGAGAGAGCAAAGTGACAGAGAGATGAGCTCATCATTCTGCTGCTTCTCCTATCACTGTCCAGTCACAGGCTGGGGAAGGGACGTCATCAGAGAAAAATCAAAATCTTCTGCCCTGCCAGACAGAGCTGTGTAAATCCCAGTACTGGATGGACAGAAATACCAATCTTTTGGCAGGTAAAGCAGATCCCATATATGTAGTTAACCTCTTCCCACCCGGTCCTATAGCAGAATGACGGCCGGGGCAGTGGATCCGTTATCTTATCCTGACTAGACGTCATATCACGTGACCGTGGGGGATCGCTGGTGCGGCATGTCAGTCTGACACACCGCTATACCAATCTCAGTGAAGAGCCTCCGACGGAGGCTCTTTACCACGTGATCAGCTCTGTCCAATCACAGCTGATCACAGTGCTAAGAGGAAAAGCCGTGTATCGGCTTTTCCTTACTCGTGTCTAACAGACGCGAGTAGAGGAGAGTCGATCGGCTGCTCTCCTGTCAGTGGGGGTCTGCGCTGATTAATTATCAGCGCAGACCTCCCGAGGATGCCCACTTCAGACCACCAGGGATACCACCAGGACCACCAGGGATGGCCACCACTGATGATCACCAGGTATGCCACTTATGTCCACCAGGGATGCCAATCTGTGCCAAAATCAATGCCAATTAGTGCTCACAAATGGTGTCAGTCAGTGCCCATCACTAATGCCTGACAGTGTCTCCTTATCAGTGATGCCCATCAGTGTCCATCAGTGCCACCTATCAGTGCCCATCAGTGCCACCTATCAGTGCCACCCATAAGTACCCATCAGTGCAGCCTATCAGTGCCGCCTATCAGTGCCCATCAATGCCACCTATGAGTGCCCATCAGTGCCGCCTATCAATGCCCATCAGTGCTGCATACCAGTGCCACCTATCAGTGCCCATCAGTGCCTCCTATCAGTGCCCATCAGAGCTGCGTATTAGTGCCCATCATCAGTGCCACCTCATCAGTGCCACCTCATCCCTGCCACCTTAGTGCCCATCAGTGCTGCATATTGGTGCTCATCAGTGCCGCCTTATCAGTGCCCGTCAGTGCATCCTCATCAGTGACCATCAGTGAAGGAGAACACTTACCGTATATACTCGAGTATAAGTCGAATTTTTCAGCACATTTTTTTGTGCTGAAATTGCCCCCCTCGACTTATACTCGAGTCAAGCACTTTTCTGCAGCAAAAAATTTCATTTTCCGAACCGAATTTGGGGCCCCGTATCTCAGGGTCACTTGGTGCTAGGTACCCCAAATTTGGTGTGCAAACCCAGTGGAACTGGTAACACAACATATCCAAAGCTGAAGTTCCTAGCACTAAGTGGCCCCGAGATACGGGGCCCCAAAATCGGTTTGGAAAATGTCATTCTCTGCTGCAGAAAAGTGCTTGACATTTTCTGAACCGAATTTGGAGCCCCGTATCTCAGGGCCACTTAGTGCTAGGAACCCCAAATTTGGTGTGCTAACCCAGTGGAACTGGTACCACAACATATCCAAAGCTGGAGTTCCTAGCACCAAGTGGCCCTGAGATACGGGGCCCCAAATCCGGTTCGGAAAATGCCATTCTCTGCTGCAGAAAAGTGCTTGACATTTTCTGAACTGATTTTTGGGGCCCTGTATCTCGGGGCCACTTGGTGCTATAAACCCCAACTTCAGAAATGTTTTGGTGCTAGTTCCACTGGGTTTGCATACCAAATTTGAGGTTCCTAGCACTAAGTGGCCCTGAGATATGGGGCCCCAAATTTGGTCAACTGTGTCCATCTGCAGCAATGTCATTTCGGGACCCTTTGGGTTCAGAGACCCCAAATTTTGGCTGCAGCTAGAGGGCATCTAGGAACCCTTAACTACCGAGTTTGAAGTTCAGGGGACCTATGGCTGCAAATGGGCACAGCGAGGCATGCAAATGGGCATAGTGAGGCTGCAAATGGGCATTGTTGACCCTCTTTTCCACTTACAGTAGCTGTGCATTTCTCACCCTCGTCTTATACTCGGGTCAATAAGTTTTTCCCATTTTTTTGTGGTAAATTAGGGCCTCGACTTATACTCGGAACGACTTATACTCGAGTATATACGGTACTTATTTCCAAACATTTATAACAGAAACAAAGAAAAACTTTTTTTTTTAAATTTTCAGTTTTTTTTAATTTGTTGCGTAAAAAAACAAAAACCCCAGTAGTGATCAGATACCACCAAAAGAAAGCTCTATTTGTGGGAACAAAATTATAAAAAATTAGTTTGGGTACAGCGCAGCATGACCGCGCACATTTGTCATTCAAAGTGCGACAGCGCTGAAAGCTGAAAATTGGCCTGGGCAGGAAGGGGGGGAAAGTGTCTGGTATTGAACTTAGTGATTATACTGGGTACATAGATCGCTGTTTGCCTGGAGTTCTTCTTTAATTATATCGGTATTGAAGATGCCAACTAAACTGGAAAACACAAACTCCCTTTAACTCCTTGCAGTCAGACGCGGCAAATCTTTTCTTCTCGACTTAACGAGTGAGTATTATTGGCAGCTGCATAAAGACAGAAATACAATCTGCATATTTTGTGATAAGTGAGGGAGAAACAGAACTGATAACATATGCCAAGCATCTCTAAACGTGCAGATTATGTCTCTGTGATTAACAATGCATGAGCACGGGATCAGCTAATTACACCGGTATTTACCAGTGGAAGCCGGCTGTTTGCTTGTCTTAGACTTGAGCTATTAGGACGGATCCCGTACCTGAGAGATGGCTCTCTCAATGGTGACTTTCATTATTTTACACATTTACAGACCCTCCTATCATACTCCGCTTCAGAAGAAGCCGACAGTCCAATGTTCCTACCAGTAACTGGGCGGGTCAAGTTAAAAAGTGGCGGTACGGCCTTTCAGCAGTTTGTGCAAAAGCAAAGCGTCCGTTCAGGCTCTGTTCACACTTGTGCACTCTGAAGCGACTTTACACTCTCTGGCACTCGAGTCGCATCAAAGCAGTGCAGGTACCTATTCAAAGTCGCATAGGCCCGAACGGTTGCCATTGTCGCCACTTTTTCTCAAACAGCGCTGTTTTAAGCTTTGGATCTACATGTGAGTGTACATCTATTTTATCCTAAATAAATACTTTTAGTTTTTTGGATTTACACTATGTGGCCCTTTTTTTCTTTTCCCATCCTCCCACATCAACTTCTGGTCCGCTGAATGTTGTTTTGAGGGGTTTGCTTACAGAACACCCCACCACTTCCTTAGGATCTACATGACCTCCCACATCCAGGAGATTGCGCACACCTCTCAAGTTCCTGGTATTATCTGGATGAATTCAACAAACTCGTGACCGCATCCTTCTCGGAGTATATACAGCCACTCACCACCTAAGCCTTGTCCGACCCAATCCGGCGTATGCCCCATTGGGTCCATCTCATCTGGTAAGCCTCCTCAACTCTTTGTGGTAGTGAGCGGATTTTCAGTCAAGATGTCTATATAATTTTTCAATATTTTGTCTTAACATATTGCCATATAGACTATGTATCTTTGAAGTTCATATGAGGACTATACGCTTAAAGCAGATATAATTGATCATCCTTACTGTCTATTTGACTTGTTTACAGTTGTATATGACATCGTTCAGCGCCACACTTTTTTGTTGTTTTTCCATTGAAAACAATGGGCTTATCATGCAACTTTGGACACAAAGTCGCATGATAAGTCGCAGCCCACTGTTTTCAACGGCATCCATTCAGAACTATGCGACTTTGAATGGGCACCTGCACTGCTTTGATGCTGCTTGAGTGCCAGAGAGTGTCGCACAAGCGTGAATGGATCCTCAGGCTGGGTTCGCACTATTGCGACTTGGATGTGGGTTTCCCCGCAATCCAATTCGCATGTCAGGAGATTGTGACTGGCTCTCTATGGAGCGGCTCTGGTGCGAATTGCACAGGGGTTCTGTGCGTCTTCTAGTCCGTTTCAGGTCCAAATTCAGCCAAAAATTCGGACTGAAATCGGACCCGAAACGGTAAACAGGGGCGCACCGGACCCCCTGCTGTGACCCGCTCCTTGCGGCAGTGTGAACCCAGCCTTAAAATGGTTCTAAATGTTTTTACCCTAATGCATTGTCTGCAATAAGGAAAAAAATGCCCCACTACCTGTCTTCCCTCCCTGTCCCTAAATAATTCCTGTGTCAGGGCCTGGATCTGAACCTGGGATCTCTGCTGTGTCTGGCAGTAACACTTCTTGCTGAGCCACCTGAGATGTTGAATAGAACCCTGTCTTAGTCAGCCTTGACTTGTGTCTTGTTTCTATTAAACCTTGAACCCTTTGCTCCTCACATGAACTTTGCATTTAAGGCTACTATGACACTTTACCGCTGTTATGGCGGCGCTTGTCGGCCGCTAGTGGGGCGCTTTTAACCCCCGCTAGCGGCTGAATAAAGGGTTAAAAGCGCTCGCAAAGTGCCGCTGGCAAAGTACTTTGCAGGTGCCTCAGCAGCGATGCTCACTGATTTCAATGGCAGGGGCGGTGGAGGAGCGGCATCGCTCCTCCACTGCCGGAAAGATGCTGCTTGCAGGACTTATTCTAATGCATAGCTCCCAACTGTCCCTGATTTCGAGGGACTGTCCCTGATTTGGAGCAATGTCCCTCTGTCCCTCGTTCCTCCTCATTTGTCCCTCATTTTGGTCTGATCTATATAGCAGTATATAAAATGCACTTTTTATCTATCGAAAAGTGTTTTTCAGTGCTAAAGCTTTCATCTGATTTCTAAATTATTGCATTTGTAAATTCCAGAAGCCAATATAAAGGAATAGTAGTGGTAAAAAAAGCACTTGTGGGTTTAACCAATCTTGTTTTTTATGTTCAATTCTCCTTTAAGGGGGCGTGGCAAGGGGTGTGTCCTATGCCTGCATACTTTTGCAGACAGGTGTCCCTCATTCCCATCTCAAAAAGTTGGGAGGTATGTCTAATGTCCTGCAAGCGCACCGCCCCAGTGTGAAAGCACTCAGGCTTACACACTGCGGCTGCAGGGGAGGCGTTTTTCGGGCGCTTTATAGGCGCTAGTTTTAGCCCCAAAGCGCTTAAAATACTCCCCAGTGTGAAAGGGGTCTAAGACATGCCTTTGCACTTCCTGTTTGCCAGATTATTGTGCTCTCTCCAGCCAATATCTCGCTCTAGATGCCTTTCGTATCTTCACTACCCCTCGTTACTGACCCTTGGTTTGTTCCTCGGCTATGCTTTTGCTTGATCCCAATCTGCAACCGCTTGTTACCAACCTTTGGCTTGTTTACTGACTATGCTTCTGTTTGATCCCTACCAGCTATATCTGCTACTGGACCCCAGCTTGCTCACTTCCCGGTGGGGCAATCCTGAGAACCGTGACCTGGTACTTACATGCAACAAAACCCATCTGCACCATTCCGATCTCTGGTGAATACTGGTTAGTAGTCTGGTTGAGCCACCAGGTTGACTTACATGTATACCTATCCTGCAGATCTCTCTACTTCTATAGCTACTGGTCTCCGAATCTGACCCCTGAATGTGACAGCCTGTTTGTCACCTCTCCAGCGCTGTCTTGGCTCCAGCACCTCTCCCCTCACTTCCTGCTTTCACTGAAAAAAAAAAAATGAGGCTGCTGCTCAGCCATAAGTAGAGTTGCCACTCGTACGGGTTTAACCCGGACAGTCCGGATTTTGCAACTTGTGCCCAGTTTTCTGTCCACCTGAAACCCGGGACACAACATACCTCCAGTCCGGTCAGGTAAATCTGTCCTAGTGCTGTGTGAGGGAACTCAGTGGAGAGTCCTCAGGAATTCCTGTCGGCTGCACCTTGCTCTTACTGTTCTGTGTGCTCTCTACTCTGCCTTCTCCCCCTCCAATGCCTGTCGTCCCCCCCCCCCCCGACCGAATTGGTTGCTAGGACTGCAGGTTTCCTAGCAACTGATGACGTTTTTGCACAGCACACATGGGATTTTCCGCTCCATCTCCCAGCTCTGCCCCCTAACCCTGGCCAGCTCCCAGCCTTCCACGCGCTTGCGTGCAGTTGCAGCGTTTGCAGAGTCCCTCCCACCGGTAAGGCACTAGACAATGTTATAGAAGAGGGCAGGGGGTGCTGTTATAAGGGGGTGGTCTCTCTCAAATAGAGGTCTCTAAAGAAAGGGGGGCACTGATATAAGGGCACTGTGAGCTAATGGGGGTCTGTAATAGGGGATGCTGACTGCTGATCTAATGCTGACCAACAATTAGATAGCCAGCACCCCCCATTACAGAATGCCATTATAACAGAGTCACCTTATATTAGCACCCCAGAATTCCTTTATATTAGCACCCCCCTTAGAGACCCCCCCCAATTAGATCAGAGTCCCCTTACATATCAATGACCCCCCCTAGAGACCAATGGTTGGTCTTTAAGGGGGGGGGGTTTCGTTGATGTAAGGGGACTCTGATCTAATGGGGGGGTCTCTAAGGGGGGTGCTAATATAAAGGGATTCTGGGGTGTAAATAAATAAATATCTGGGTTTGCAAGGCATTTGCTGCACACAAAGTGGGTTTATATTCTTGATGTCTACCGGCACCCTGAAGAAGCTGGGGGGGGGGGGGAGATGCTGGCGCTGGCCAGGTACCTCGTGGGTGTGGCACCATTGGCACAGAGTTAAGTATCTCTGCCTTTAGTTTGGCTTTAATGGTCTTGCAACCCACTTAGAACAGGTGCGGTGCTAAGCATTATAGTAACAGGCCCTTGTCAAAAAGCACACGTGTGAATAGACCCTAAAAGGTACCACTGGACAATGTAAAGCCCCTAAGCTAATCTTAGTTTAATGGGTTTTCTCAGGCTACAGGTTCACTTTAACGTTGGATATTTATTACATGTTAATGTAATGAAAATGGAGGCAGCAGAACTCCCCGCTGCTGGTAGTGGAATCCATTAGCATATTTATGAGTTTTCCTGCAATCTCCAAGAATATTTTCACGTAATGTTGTGTGCGTTTTGTGTGAGCTACGTGGGGAAAAATGTAACAGTGTGCGCGACACAGACAGCAAGAAGGGGGTCGAGAAGACGAGAATTTGTTTGTAAATAGGATTTCCCAGAAGTGCCACCCAATCATAAAATGGCCAGACCACCCAAAAGTGATATTTCTGGTATAGGTGGAGCTTTTTTGGCTGAGTATGGCTTTCAGTTGTTTCTTTGATACTCCCAACGGCCTTTATCTCTCTGCCAAAATGATCTACCTTCCTAGCCCCTAGGTAGCACGCGTGATGCTGAGCCTCCACGATTGAAAGAGCTGAATCCGATGACTGGAAGGGGTGGGTCAGTAAACAGAAAAGCCGGCCATAGAAGGTTCGAATCTCAGCTGGTTCAGCAGGGAGCAACCGAGATTCAAACCATGTATGGGCAGGCTGATTGTACCTAAGTCGATCGATCAAATTGGGTACAACCAGCCTGTGAGATTATGCATGTGACTATTGCTACCTGGCTATAGCCGCTAGCAGTAATCACTGTGTGTTCTCCTGGCTGGAACACAATAGCTCTGTGGGAGGGATTCCCCCATCAACACTGACTGTGTTGAGTTGATGGTGGTATCAAGCGATTTTCTTTCCTGCAACCACAAAATAGCACACTCTACGGCTGGCTTAAGGCTGAGGAGGAAAGGGCTAGATCAGCCTTTCTCAAACTTTTCAACACAAAAGGAAACCTTAAAATAACCTTCCAATCTCAGGGAATCCATGCTAAAATACACTATATCTACAATTCATTTTACATCAGTGAGAAGAATGCTCCTTACATTGGTGATCAGTGGGAAGAATGTTCCTTACATTGGTGATCAGTGAGAAGAATGCTCCTCACATTGGTGATCAGTGGGAAGAATGTTCCTTACATTGGTGATCAGTGGGAAGAATGCTCCTTACATTGGTGATCAGTGAGAAGAATGTTCCTTACATTGGTGATCAGTGAGAAGAATGTTCCTTACATTGGTGATCAGTGAGAAGAATGTTCCTTACATTGGTGATCAGTGAGAAGAATGTTCCTTACATTGATGATCAGTGAGAAGAATGCTCCTTACATTGGTGGTCAGTGAGAAGAATGTTCCTTACATTGGTGATCAGTGGGAAGAAAGTTCCTTACATTGGTGGTCAGTGAGAAGAATGTTCCTTACATTGGTGATTAGTGAGAAGAATGTTCCTTACATTGGTGATCAGTGAGAAGAATGCTCCTTACATTGGTGATCAGTGGGAAGAAAGTTCCTTACATTGGTGATCAGTGAGAAGAATGTTCCTTACATTGGTGATCAGTGAGAAGAATGTTCCTTACATTGGTGATCAGTGGGAAGAATGTTCCTTACATTGGTGATCAGTGGGAAGAATGTTCCTTACATTACATTGGTGATCAGTGGGAAGAATGCTCCTTACATTGGTGATCAGTGAGAATGAGAGAATGAGATCAGTGAGATCAGTGAGAATGTTCCTTACATTGGTGATCAGTGAGAAGAATGTTCCTTACATTGGAGGTCAGTGGGAAGAATGTTCCTTACATTGGTGATCAGTGGGAAGAATGTTCCTTACATTGGTGGTCTGTGGGAAGAATGTTCCTTACATTGGTGATCAGTGGGAAGAATGTCCCTTACAAATTGGGTACAACCAGCCTGTGAGATTATGCATGTGACTATTGCTACCTGGCTATAGCCGCTAGCAGTAATCACTGTGTGTTCTCCTGGCTGGAACACAATAGCTCTGTGGGAGGGATTCCCCCATCAACACTGACTGTGTTGAGTTGATGGTGGTATCAAGCGATTTTCTTTCCTGCAACCACAAAATAGCACACTCTACGGCTGGCTTAAGGCTGAGGAGGAAAGGGCTAGATCAGCCTTTCTCAAACTTTTCAACACAAAAGGAAACCTTAAAATAACCTTCCAATCTCAGGGAATCCATGCTAAAATACACTATATCTACAATTCATTTTACATCAGTGAGAAGAATGCTCCTTACATTGGTGATCAGTGGGAAGAATGTTCCTTACATTGGTGATCAGTGAGAAGAATGCTCCTCACATTGGTGATCAGTGGGAAGAATGTTCCTTACATTGGTGATCAGTGGGAAGAATGCTCCTTACATTGGTGATCAGTGAGAAGAATGTTCCTTACATTGGTGATCAGTGAGAAGAATGTTCCTTACATTGGTGATCAGTGAGAAGAATGTTCCTTACATTGGTGATCAGTGAGAAGAATGTTCCTTACATTGATGATCAGTGAGAAGAATGCTCCTTACATTGGTGGTCAGTGAGAAGAATGTTCCTTACATTGGTGATCAGTGGGAAGAAAGTTCCTTACATTGGTGGTCAGTGAGAAGAATGTTCCTTACATTGGTGATTAGTGAGAAGAATGTTCCTTACATTGGTGATCAGTGAGAAGAATGCTCCTTACATTGGTGATCAGTGGGAAGAAAGTTCCTTACATTGGTGATCAGTGAGAAGAATGTTCCTTACATTGGTGATCAGTGAGAAGAATGTTCCTTACATTGGTGATCAGTGGGAAGAATGTTCCTTACATTGGTGATCAGTGGGAAGAATGTTCCTTACATTGGTGATCAGTGAGAAGAATGTTCCTTACATTGGAGGTCAGTGGGAAGAATGTTCCTTACATTGGTGATCAGTGGGAAGAATGTTCCTTACATTGGTGGTCTGTGGGAAGAATGTTCCTTACATTGGTGATCAGTGGGAAGAATGTCCCTTACATTGGTGATCAGTGAGAAGAATGTCCCTTACATTGGTGGTCTGTGGGAAGAATGTTCCTTACATTGGTGGTCAGTGGGAAGAATGTCCCTTACATTGGTGGTCAGTGAGAAGAATGTTCCTTACATTGGTGGTCAGTGGGAAGAATGTTCCTTACATTGGTGGTCAGTGGGAAGAATGTCCCTTACATTGGTGGTCAGTGGGAAGAATGTTCCTTACATTGGTGATCAGTGGGAAGAATGTTCCTTACATTGGTGGTCTGTGGGAAGAATGTTCCTTACATTGGTGATCAGTGGTAAGAATGTCCCTTACATTGGTGGTCTGTGGGAAGAATGTTCCTTACATTGGTGGTCAGTGGGAAGAATGTCCCTTACATTGGTGGTCTGTGGGAAGAATGTTCCTTACATTGGTGATCAGTGGGAAGAATGTTCCTTACATTGGTGGTCAGTGAGAAGAATGTTCCTTACATTGGTGGTCAGTGAGAAGAATGTTCCTTACATTGGAGGTCAGTGGGAAGAATTACCCCCTTACAGAAAGCTAAAAGGATCAGTGGTGTGAGTGGGAACTTATCTGAGATACAGAAATTACTAATTGCTCATGGAACCCCCCAGCAACCTCTGTAGGAACCCTAGTTGAGATGTCCTCCAGCCAGGAAATGAGGTGGGTTCTGTCTGACTCTGTCTGCAGCTTCTAATGCACATTGTGAGAAGCCATTTTAGTCCAGGAGAGGAGCCGGTACAACTGTGCAAGACTGAAGGGAATACAAGAGGTTTCAATGAGACCAGAACAAGCTAGTATTGTAATATATTTTACCAGGTGGTACACAGGATTCTGAATCTTCAAAACTCGTTTATTTAAATTGTATGTAGAGCAGAGGTAGCCATTTTGAAGAACCATGTGACAATATGTCCGCTCTGCCACACATCTGACCTAATTGTTAATGGCTTGCCAATCTGCACAGTGCTTCAGCAGCAGGTGGCTGTATTATCCCTAATTAACTATGTTATTTATCACCTGTAATGCCTGTGCTCAGTTAATTGGACGAATAGAGGGATATCACGAGGGAGTCTGACCTCCATTCATGACTGACATATATAACAACAACCCGTAGAAATCCTTTAAATTAAATACAATAACTTGGAAGGTCACCCCCTCCTTCCTCTGCTCCCAATCACCCACCACCCCCCCAGGAAGGAGAACGGTGATCAGCACACAGTGACATCACAAAATCTCAACTAGTAAGACTAGCAGTCAGAGTTCGTCCCCAAGGTCGGTGCTTCTGAGCCACCAGGCTGTGGCCCATTGCTGGGCTGCTGTCTTCCTTCTTCTGGGCCTCCAGCCAGCTGCAGATCTCTTAAAAAGGAGGTCCAGCCCCCCCCCCCATGAAAAAAATTCAAAGTCAGCCGCTACAAATACTGTAGCAGCCGACTTTTAATATTAAGACATTTGTCTGTCCAGGGATCCAGAGATGTCGGCACCCCAGCCGATGTATCCATCGGCTCTTGGGTGCTGCCGCCGCCATTGCCTGTAAGAGAGACCGGCAGTAAAACCTTGCGGATTCACAACCGATTACCTACTGTGCATGAGCGAAGCGTGCTGAGCTTTGTGAATGGCCTGGCAGTGGGGGAAGGAGGAGGGGGGGGGCGAAATTCCGGAGGACCGCACTGCAATTTCAGCCAGCTCTCCTGGAAGTGGGGACAGGCACCTGTCAAAACATGGCAGCTGTTCCTCCCCCCCCCCCCCCCGAAAGGTGCCAAATGTGGCACCGGAGGAGGGGGGGGAAGCAGAGAAGCGGAGCTTCCTTTTTTGGGTGGAGCTCCGCTTTAACATCCAGAAGTGCTTCCCATCTCCCACAGTGCCCTCCAACTTCCCACAGTGGCCTACAATGCCCCCAGTCCAACACCCTAAGCCTTCACAGTGCCCCCAACCTTCCACAGTGCCCCCCCCCAGCCTACTGCAGAGCCTTTAGTCCTCCATAGTGTCCCCAAACAGTGTCCAATATTGTCCTCCAGCGCCTTCCAGAAACCTCATCTCCTGCAGGCCATCAAGTCTGCTGCAGAGTTCTGTAACCCCCCTCTAGAACTCCCCCCCCACAGTGACACCCAACCCCAACTTGAGCCTTCCAGCATTTGAATACGTGTTTTGCACTTCCATACATTTATTATGTGACTATAACATTTATTTTTTACTGCTGGGGCAGGGAAGGTTTTTGAAGAATTTATCAGGCCCCGGTCTCAAAAAAGTTGAGAATCCTTACCTTAGATGATCTCATGCTGCAGATATACAGCTATGAAACACAGCACTTTTACCTAGCAGCAATAAGGGTCGCTGGTTCAAATCCCAACTACGACACTATCTGCCTGGAGTTTGCATGTTCTCCCTGTGCCTGTGTGGGTTTCCTCCGAGTACTCCGGTTTCCTCCCATATCCCAAAGACATGCTGGTAGGTTAATCAGATCCTGTCTATAAATTGGCCCTAGTATGGGTTTGTAAGCGTGTCAGGACCCTACAGGGTAAAGGACCACACTACATCAAGATGCGACTCAACTCACAGGAGGTGCACTATTTTTCTTAAGGAATTCGGGACAAAGGGTAGATTTTTTTTTAGAGTGTACCGCTTAGGCCCAATTAACATTGCTAAATGTTCCCTATAAGATGAAAAAAAAAAAAATACTCTTTGAGATTAGGTCCACTTTAAAAAAGAAGTCCAGACACAAATAAGAAGATAAAAATGATTAGCCAATGAAAAGAAAAAAATAGCTTTTGCTGCAATATTCACCTTCAATGCAGAGATTTCCCCTGCAGTACTTTTTATTGCCACTAGATGCCAACATCATTCAACCCTCTACAAAACATAAACCAAAAGAGGGCACCAGCATCTATGTGTAGATTGTTTATTAAAGCCCCTTCCCCCAGCAAAAAAAATTAAAGTCAGCAGCTACACACATATTGTTGCTGCTGACTTAATATTAGGACACCTATCTGTTCTGGAATCCAGCGATGTCGGCACCTCAGCCGATCTATCGGGTGCTGCCGCTGCCATTGCCTGTAATGGAAACTGGCAGTGAAGCCTTGCGGCTTCACAGCTGGATCCCTAATGCGCATGCGCTAAGCTCACTTTCTGAATGGCCTGGCGGCAGGGAAAGGAGGAGGGAAGCCGAACTTCCAAGTGATAAGTGATCTCGCCGCGGCGAGATCTCTCGGAAGTGGGAACGGGTACCTGTCAAAAACAGGTACCCGCTCCCCCCCCGTCCACCCACCGAAAGGTGACAAATGTGGAACCGGAGGGGAGGAGGAAGCAGATGAGTAGAGCTTCCACTTTTGGGTGGAACTTTACTTTAAAAGCAATAAAAAGAGTTAAAATGCACTCACTGAATAGAGATGGTTAAGTAGCGTGTCACAACAAGCCAGAATAAGAACATCTGTGGGGCTTTTGGTGTTGGTTATGCAGAAGTCAGCAGGAATACGGAGATGGTAGAGATGGCAGAGCTACGCCGGGAAGCTGCTGGTGCGAAGCAGGTAATGTGAGCCAGGCTGGAACGGAAATAGGGGGCCACCCACTAAAGCAGGGGTCTCAAACTGGTGGTCCTCCAGCTGTTGCAAAACCATCCCATGAGGCATTGCAAGGCTGACAGTTACAAGCATGACTCCCACAGGCAGAGGCATGATGGGACTTGTAGTTTTGCAACAGCTGGAGGGCCGCCAGTTTGAGACCCTTGCACGAAAGGCGCTTCCTGGATGCTTTGCCAAAAGACTAAGGTCTGCCATAATGTCGCAGTCACGTTAAAAATCGCAGATCGCTGCCATTACTAGTAAAAAAAAAAAAAGAATTAATAATAAAAATGCCATAAATCTATCCCCTATTTTGTAGACGCTATAACTTTTGCGCAAACCAATCAATATACGCTTATTGTGATTTTTTTTTCTTTTACCAAAAATATATAGAAGAATACATATCGGCCTAAACTGAGGAAAAAATTTGTTTTTTTATATATTTTTGGGGGATATTTATTATAGCAAAAAGTAAAATCATATTGCTTTTTTTTCAAAATTGTCGCTCTTTTTTTGTTATAGTGCAAAAAATAAAAACCGCAGAGGCGATCAAATACCAGCAAAAGAAAGCTCTATGTGTGGGGAAAAAAAGGACGTCAATTTTGTTTTGCGTGCAATGTTGCACGACCGCGCAATTGTCAGTTACTGTGATGCAGTGCCGAATCGTGGGAAAGGGGGAAAATTTGAATATCGGGAAGGGTGAAAATCTTCCGGGGCTGAAGCGGTTAATAACACCTCCAGATCGCTCTGCAGATCGCAGTGCGAACTGTCAAACGGTGCAGGAATCGGATCGCGTAGGTGTGAACACCCTATGTGATCCGATTCCAGTGCGGGCCAAAAAAAAAAAAGGGTCTTGCTACCATTTTGGTGCAAATGCGATGCGATTTCAGCCATACATTTTGTACGGCTGAATTTGCACCGCACAGGCATCGCATGTGATCTGCACGGCAATGCTGACGAGTGTGAACCCAGCATTAAGGCCTAAAATTATTTTTGTTTTTTGTTTTTTTTTTGTATTTTGCTTGCAATGCTGTGCAAATCACATGAGATGTTTTTTTTTGCTTTTTTTTGTTTTTGCACCGCACAGGCATCGCATGTGATCTGCACGGCAATGCTGTGCGAATCACATGCGATGTCTGCAATCGCACAAGTGTGAACCCAGTATTAAGGCCTAAAATTTTTATTTTTTTTGTTATTTATTTCTTTGGGTTTTTTTTGCTTTTTTTTTTGCTTTTTTTGTTTTTTTTGTTTTTGCCAATGAATGATTTTTTAAACATGTGCAAAAAAAAAATACAAAAACAGCTCTGGCCCCAAACTGTTCAGGACTGTCATGTAGTACCCGCCGGATGGTCAGATTGATCTCGCTCATCCAATGGTCATCCTCCGTTCTCTATAAATCAAAGCACACCTGTACCGCTGTTCATATTTGTTCTTTGCAATTCTTGGTTCCAGACTTTGTAAAAGGAAAAAAAAAAAAAAAAAGAAAAAAAGCCCTCTTGCGTCTTTCATTTGCATCACGCTTTAATTAATTTGGAATAGCTGACCCTTCCAATAGCTATCATTTCTTTTTAGATTATGTCTGACAGGAAAATTACCATGCCGGCTTGTCCGGGAACACTCCCATTCTGCCTCTGCCAGCTCCCATCTATTTATTGTCTCTCACTATTGTGCTCCTGTTCATTTATAAAATAATCTTAAAATATGTTAAATAATACGGTCCATAAATCTGAACAGCCCGTCATTTGAGGCACCGAGCCTTAAAAAAAAAAAAAAATGCCACATTCTGCCTCTTAAACAGAACACAAAGTCAGATTTCCCTTATTCCTATAAATAGGTTTTTTGCAGAGAATCTCTTTGCTGTATATGAATTTTATGTCCGTAATGCATCTCAAAGCAAATATATCATTTGGCAATTGTTTCATCCCATGTTTATAGATGTGAGATCTTTCTCTTTTATTTAGGTACGTGTTTGGTTTTTATAGCTCGGTAAAAAATAACCTGTAGCAAGGCGAGGCACTGAATAAATACGAATCCAGTTTAAAAGGAACTCTTTGGGTAAATAGTGAAAAATTTTTTATATATATATACCGTATATACTCGAGTATAAGCCGAGTTTTATAGCACATTTTTTTGTGCTGAAAATGCCCCCCTCGGCTTATACTCGAGTCAAGCACTTTTCTGCAGCAGAGAATGACATTTTCCCAAACCGACTTTGGGGCCCCGTATCTCGGGGCCACTTGGTGATAGGAACCCCAGCTTTGGTGTGCAAACCCAGTGGAACTAGCACTACAACATATCCAAAGGTTCCTAGCACTAGCACTGTGATTCATAGCACTAAGTGGCCCCCGAGATACAGGGCCCCAAAGTCGGTTCGGAAAATGTCATTCTCTGCTGCAGAAAAGTGCTTGACATTTTTCGAACCAACTTTGGGGCCCCATATCTCGGGGCCACTTGGTGCTAGGAACCCCAGCTTTGGATATGTTGTAGTGCTAGTTCCACTAGGTTTGCACACCAAATTTGTTCCTAGCACCAAGTGGCCCCAAGACACGGGGCCCCAAAGTCGGTCAACTGTGTCACATCTCCAGCAATGTCATTTCGGGACCCTTTGTGTCCAGAGACCCCAAATTTTGGCTGCAGCTAGGGGGCATCTAGGAACCCTTAACTACCGAGTTTGAAGTTCGGGGGACCTATGGCTGCAAATGGGTACAGTGAGGCTGCAAATGGGCATTTTTGACCCTCTTTTCCACTTACAGTAGCTGCGCATTTCTTACCTTAGGCTTATACTCGAGTCAGTAAGTTTTCACTGTTTTTTTTTTGTGGTAAAATTAGGTGCCTCGGCTTATACTCGAGTATATACGGTAATTGAGTTCATGTAGGTGTGTTCTTTCAATACTCGTGAAATCCTAAAGCTGAAGTTTAATCTGCTTATAAATTTACCTTCCCTGAATCCTTCCTCCCCTCCTGATCTACATACTAATGATATATTTTATGTTCTTATCTCCATTACATATCTGATTTTACACCCAGTAATATCATCACTGGTTCTCTGTGATTCTCCATGCAATGGAAGGCAGATCATGCCTAGTGGGAGGGGCTTATCTCTGGGAAGTGAACTCCGGTTACGTGATCTGGCTGTCATACCTCCCAACTTTCTGAGATGGGAATGAGGGACACCTATTAGCAAAAGTATGTAGGCATAGGACACGCCCCCTGCCATGCCCCCCTTAAAGGAGAACTGTACAAAAAAAAAATGATTGGTTAATCCCACAAGTGCTTTTTTACCACTACTATTCCTTTATACTGGCCTTTGGAATTTACAAATGCAGCAATTTAGAAATTGGATGAAAGGTTTAGCACTGGGAAACACTTTTTGATAAATAAAAAGTGCATTTTATATACAACTATATAGATCAGACCAAAATGAGGGACAAATGAGGAGGAAAGAGGGACAAAGGGACATTGCTCCAAATCAGGGACAGTCCCTCGAAATCAGGGACAGTTGGGAGCTATGGGCTTTATGGGAGAGGAGGGACAGAGGACAATGGGTGGCCCATAGTAAGTCTATGGGTGATATCACCACCCAGGCACTGTAGCCGTTGCTCTTTCCCCACCCCTGAAGCCAACCACTGGGGGGGATCAGGTAAACGGATCGAAGTGCCCTTAGATTAGGTAAGTATACACATCTTTCCTTTACAGACTACTTAGTATAGGACATAGAATGGGGGTGGGAGCAGATTTAAAGTGGTTGTAAAGTTTTTTTTTTTCTTTTTAAATAACAAACATGTTGTACTTACCTGCTCTGTGCAAGGGTTTTGCACAGAGCAGCCCCGCTCCTGCTTTTCTGGGGTCCCCCGGCGGCGCTCCTGGCTCATCCTCTTCATTGAGTGCCCCCACGGAGAGAGACGCATTCCATGGGGGCACTCATGCGGGTGCGCTCCCGAGTCCCGCTGCTGTGTCCATTGCCCTGCCCCCCCCCCCCCGTGTCACTGGATTTGATTGACAGCAATGGGAGCCAATGTCACCTGCTGCTATCAATGAGGACATGAGACAGCGGCTGAAGCTCCTCTGCTCGTTCTCGACGCTGGAACAATCGGGTTCAGGTAAGAAAAAGGGGGGCTCTGGGGGGGCTGCTGCAGCACAGAAGGTTTTTCACCTTAATGCATAGAATGCATCAAGGTGAAAAAAATTGAGACTTTATACAACTCCTTTAAGCTTAGGTTTAGATCGGACTTCTACTTTAAGGTAAAGAAAGAAGTGGTTTCAAGTTGCAGAACACAGTGCAGCCTGCAGATGGCAGTGTGTCCTTATTTAATACTGTAATTGTCTGATACATTTATAGTATTGGGACACCTGCCTTTGCACACACATGACCTTTAATGACATCCCAGTCTTAGTCCGTAGGGTTCAATATTGAGTTGGCCCGCCCTTTGCAGCTATAACAGCTTCAACTCTTCTGGGAAGGCTGTCCACCGGAGTCTGTGTGTGTGAAAGGTAGCAGAGAGAGGCATGTGTGCACCGTGCTGTCTGGGACAGGATAGACAGAGGCTATATAATAGAAAGGTTCCCTTATGGGGTTTTTTAGCAGCCAAGAAATTGTTTAAAGATGTTTAATGAAAATTTTTTATTTGTATCAAAAAGCAATTTGACCGTTACATGAGAGTTGTAAAAAAAAGTGTGCTCTGGCATTCACATGAAAATGATAAAACCACCAATCAAGATGAAAAAACATATTGTATGAAATTTTAATAAAATTGAAAGAATAATCTTCCACATATAACCCCTACGCGTTTCGCCCCTTCTAATTGTGGTCTTCTTCAAGGGGGCATTTTATTCTATGTGGGTATATATATATATATATATATATATATATATATATATATATATACACAAATACACATTTTTTTCCACTTTTCTGCCTTTTTTTCAACTAAAAAAGGAAGACAATGGAAAAAATTAAATTAAAAAAAAACAAGGCAGAATATTTACTTAACCAATGTACAAAACTAAATTCTTACATGTCCTTAGAATTTTTAAAACGGATTAAGATAGACAAACTAGTCATGGAGTTAAAGTCAAGTTAACCGACACGTATGCACCCTCCAGTTACTTTCACATTTGTTACTCAACTCACATTCTGATGGTAATCCCACAATGATCCTCACTGGTTCAGAGTTAATTTGCACCTACTTTGAGCATTTTTTTGCATATATTCGCATTTATATTAGACTTGTGCTATTGCATGCACCGAGCTCGGCATGAATTCCCCCACAGCAAAGATTAGCATAAACATAAGATGTCTTATTTGGGGTTTTTGTACATCCCTGCACAGAATGAGCCTTTGAGGTCCACATTTGTTATTTAAACAAACGCGGGAAGACTTGACATTTGCAATTTATTTTATTTCCACATAATCCGGGGCTTTTAATTTTTAATGTGTTAATAATTTTGATGAAGCCAGGCTGTGTCTAAGGTGGTATAGTGTAGTGTAGTGTGTTTTTCTGCCCCCAGATGGCAGCGTGTTGCAACTCCTTTTTATACAGAGGCAGTTTGCTTGCCATAAATCCATCTCTATAGAAAGAAGATGAAACAACAAAAGTAGCAATATAGAAATTAGATTGAATTAAGCCATCCGAGAACTTCCATAGTATACTGTATCAGGCATATCAACTCATTTTGCTAAACAGAACAAGTCTTAAACATGCCCCTTCCCTCCTCTTAACACCTATGCTGACTAATCTGTGTAAAAATAAATGTACTTATAGTGTATGTTACCCTAATAAAAAAAAAAAATGGATCCTGTTCCCTTAAAGCATGTTATGCAGTGCTCGTGCTGTGTAATTTGTCCCGCTGTATCACCTGAAATACCTGGCTGATCCTGCCTGGTTCTGCCCTCCCCCCTGTAAACTGACCACGGTTTATCATGGCTGCCGAGCCCTGACACCGCAGTCAGTTTATGTGTCCTCCGTCATCCGCAGCTCTCCTCTGTCCTCCTCTCCCCCCTCCCCTCCCTGCCTGTCAGCTGTGCCAGTCAAAAATTATTGTAATTTTCCTATAATCCTCTGTGTTATATTAAAGCAAGGGTCTCAAACTGGCGGCCCTCCAGCTGTTGCAAAACTACAAGTCCCATGAGGCATTGCAAGGCTGACAGTTACAAGCATGACTCCCACAGGCAGAGGCATGATGGGATTTGAAGTTTCGCAAACAGCTGGAGGGCCTCCAGTTTGAGATCCCTGTATTAAAGTATGTGTCCCAGTGTATGTTGTTTATTTTAAAAAATGCTGCTTTATACCTAATTTCAGAGCGCCACTCATCGCTCACGTGACTGCCCAGTGCTCACGTGACTGCCCGCAGCTCTTCTCCCTTCCTCCTGACATTTTTTAGACTAGTTAGGTTTAGCTTGGAATTCTACTTCTACAATTAAGTTGCTCTAAAGTCAAAATAGTTTTTTACTTTAAGGTAAGGTAAACATTAAGGTAAAAAACCCCTGACTACCTATCCTACCCCACATCTCTAAACACCAACCTGACTCCTCCCACTGATCCAGCGCTGTCCCAGCTGCAGCGCCGCTCCTCCTCTTCCTGGTCTCACAGGAGACACCGAGTGCAGCAGAGCCATAGGCTCCTGCAGCTGTCAGTCAAACTCCTGTGAGTAGGGAGCAGGGGCGTGGCTTACTGGCACTGTGTGTGTCTATGGACGCACACAGCCCAAATCAGGAGCGCACGCACAAGGGTGCCCAAGGGTGCCCCTTGCTAAGGAAGTACTGGGAACCAGAAGGTGCAGCCAGCACCAGTGGGGGACTGCCAAACAGCAGGTAAGGGACCAATCCGTGCAATATCATTGCACAGAGCAGGTAAGTATAATTTTTTTTTTTTTTATTATTTAAACACAAAAAAT
>JBBGZY010002455.1:0-178332 GCA_037952925.1 Lithobates clamitans
GGTGTCAAGCGTGTGTGGTGGCAACCAGGTGAGGAGTACAAAGACAAGTGTGTCTTCCTACAGTCAGGCATGGTGGTGGGAGTGTCATGGTCTGGGGCTGCATGAGTGCTGCCGGCACTGGGGAGCTACAGATCATTGAGGGAACCATGAATGGCAACATGTACTGTGACATACTGAAGCAGAGCATGATCCCCTCCCTTCGGAGACTGGGCCGCAGGGCAGTATTCCAACATAACAACCCCAAACACACCTCTAAGAAGACCACTGCCTTGCTAAAGAAGCTGAGGGTAAAGGTGATGGACTGGCCAAGCATGTCTCCAGACCTAAACCCTATTGAGCATCTGTGGGGCATCCTCAAACAGAAGGTGGAGGAGCGCAAGGTCTCTAACATCCACCAGCTCCATTGCTACTTTGCTACATTGTAGCAAAGTGTCATTTCTCCAGTGTTTTCACATGAAAAGATAAAATGAAATATTTACAAAAATGTGAGGGGTGTACTCACTTTTGTGAGATACTATATGTCTGCAGTCTCTGACCATCTCATGTTGTATGTTTGAAGTGTCTCATTTACAGAATTTTATGTGTGGCCCTATAGTGATGTCAGGGGGCCACACTTAAGGCCCCTTTATCAAGAAAGTTTACCACTTACTACATGGCACATCCACATAGGCAAGCCTTGCTACAAATGAAGCAAAAATGTAATCCACTATGGACACTCAAAAGGCACACTTCCTCTTTTGCTGCTCCTCTAAAAATAATTGGAAGGAAGTTTATAATAGTCAACCCCCCCCCCCCCATATTCACCGACCACCACCCTCAGCCACAATATATAAGCGGTAATGTGGCGACAGAGGAAGGAAGGGGTGTACAGAGGCAGGAGAGGCGTTGGGCTCCGGACAGGAGCTGGAAGGGAGAGGCTGGGTTGTCCCCGGGTCCCAGGCTTTGGACGGCTCAGGTCTGTGCTGTACCAGATATAGAGAACCTTCAGATTCACCACAAATTACATTCCCTGGATGAGCTGAAATCCTCAAGGAGGCAACAGCAAAGGCTTCAAAGGTATGGCGTATTTCTAATAATTGTCCATATTCAGGTATTAATATGATGGGAGTCATTTCTAAAGGATAATTACACCAAAAAGTTATAGTTTAGTTAAAAATGAAGTTTAGAGGGCTGCATCAGATCCTGGCTTTTTATACATTTTGAATGCGCCAACAGTGAGATCTCTGAGCCTTGATTCTGATTCCATCCCAAACGTTGTGGGTGTTCCTGCAAAATAATTTTTGATCTTGGAGGGATGGTGGGAACCCCCCATAATGGGCATAGCAGGTGTATAGAACCAAGAACTCAGCACAGGCATGGTAGGAACCCCTCATAATGGGTACAGCAGGTGTACAGACCCAGGAACGCAGAACAGGGATGGTGGGAACCCCTCATAATAGGCACAGCAGGTGTACAAACCTGGGAACTCAGCACAGGGAAGGTGGGAACTCTCCATAATAGGCACATCAGGTGTACAAACCTAGGAACTCAGCACAGGGATGGTGGGATCCCCTCATAATAGGCACATCAGGTGTACAGACCCAGGAACTCAGCACAGGGATAGTGGGAACCCCTCATAATAGGTACAGCAGGTGTACAGACTCGGGAACTCAGCACAGGGATGGTGGGAACCCCTCATAATGGGCACAGCAGGTGTACAGACTCTGGAACTCAGTACAGGGATGGTGGGAACCCCTCATAATAGGCACAGCAAGTGTACAGACCTGGGAACTCAGCAGAGGGATGGTTGGAACCCCTCATAATGGGCACAGCAGGTGTACAGACCTGGGGACTCAGTACAGGGATGGTGGGAACTCCTCAAAATTAGATCACTGCAGATGAGGTAATCCAGGCTATTGATAAACTAGCCATCAAGAAAATCGCCAGGGCCAGATGGTCTGACAGCCGAGTTCTATAAATGTTTTAAGGCGATCCTGGCTCCCTACCTTGCGGAGGTTTTTAATGGCTGTTTGTATGAGGGTTCTCTCCCCCCCTCCATGAGGCAATCTGCAGTGATCCTGTCAAAGGGTAAAGATCCTTCGATGATTGGGAATTAGCGCCCCATTAGCCTTCTTAATGCCGATAGAAAGATACTGGCAAAGATTTTCTTCTAGCGATTATCACCAGTTGCCGGCAGTTTGTTATCTCGCCACCAGCACTGTTCGGTCCAAGGTAGAAGCACTTTCCCAGCGGTGTTAGCTGTCCAGGAGGCCTTGGAGCGTTGTAGGGCTGCTGGTTGGGGTAAATTTTTGCTGACATTGGATCAGGCTAAGGCCTTTGATCGGGTTAATCATAAGTACTTGTGGCTCCTTCTTGACAAATATGGCCTGGAGGGGGGTTTCATTGATTGGCTCAAAATTTTGTACAAAGGGGCTGAAAGCTTTCCTCTGGTTAATGGTTGGGTCGGGTAGCCCTTTGCGGTCGGCTCGGGTGTGCGTCAGGGGTGTCCATTGAGTCCTCTGCTATACGTGTTTGCAATCGACCCCTTCATTAGAAGGCTAGAGAGTGGACCTTTGTGTGGGGTACCTTTGGGCATCGCTGGTGAGCCTCCTTTGAAGGTTGTGGCCTATGCTGGTGATGTTTCTGTTTTTGTCTCTGGGACTGGGGAGGCACAGGAGGTGGTCTCAGTGATAGGGCAGTATGCAGAGACATCAGGTTCAAAGGTCAACCAGGACAAGGGTAAAGCTTTCTGGATGGGTGTGGAAGGTGAGAGCTTTGTTCTCCCGGGTAACTTCCCAGAGCCCCAACAAAAAATTTGAGTTCTAGGCATTCATTTCGGCCCAGGTGACTATGGTCATGCAAATTGGGTGAACAGGCTGGAGAATGCCGATGCCAAGGTGACAAGCTGGAAAGGTTGGCGGCTTTCCTTGAGGAAAAAGGTTGATCTGATCAAGACATACCTGATTCTGATTTTTCTGTATGTCAGTTTTGTTTGCGTTTTGCCAGTTTCTCTCTATACCAGGGTTTATAGATGATTCTTCCAGCTGTTATGGGGGAACAGAATAAACCTTGTCAAAAGGAATGTGACTTACCTTCCTAGGCGGGAGGGTGGTCTAGGGATGATTCACCCTGTAGTCTTTTTCTCTCTGATGTTTGTGAAGTACAATCTTGGTAACATGTTGGCAGAGAGACCGCCTGGGTGGGTTGGTATTTTCTAGTCCTGATTTAGGCCCTTTTTGCGAGACTGGGAGGATGGTGGGCCAGTGAAAAGCCTGAGGGTCAAGCATGATATGCTCCCAGCTTATGTTGCCCCGTGTTTGAAAATGCTTCGGCAGTGGCAAGTAACAGCAGGAGAAGTCAGATCTCTTCCAAGGAAACTTCTTGAGAAACGGATCATGAGTTCTGCTTTTTGCGAGCCACTGGCCTTGAGGGAATGCCCGGGCCTGGTTTTGGGGATGGGTTTGCAATTGATTAATTTGGAGAGAATCCCAATGAAGTTTAGGGATCAGGCTTGGCTTGCCTTTCATGGAAAACTATATGTGAAGGGCAACTTGAAGTTTCTTTCCATGAGTGACCCGAGAGTGGAGTGTGGAGGAGTGGTGGAGTCCATGGATCACTTTCTACTTCAGTGCCTTTTTAATATAGAGGTGTACAAGAGGGTGGGGAGGGCTCTGAGTATACCCTTCCTCCCCCATATGAGTTATGCAGAGTGGGTGTATGGGGCATTCCAGACTCATCGGGATTATGATTTGGAAACAATTTTTTTAGTTAGTCTAGTAGTCCGTTATTTCACATGGAGTGCACAGTGTCAGGTATCCTTACGGAGTTAAATCCTCCCTGTTGAAGTGGTGGTGCAGGACATTCTGGGTGAGGTTGGGAAGATTTGGGGTCTTGAGAAAGACAGGTGGCAGCAGGAGGCCTGGATAAGCGCGTGGAGGAATATCAGGACTCTGTAGCTGCTGCCTGTTGATCTCGGGGTGTGCGGCTTTTTTTTGTATTCTTGATTCACTCCCCTAGATTTTCAAGATCAAATATATTTTTGATAAAAGGCTACATGCATGGTGACGGTGATGTTCCTTAGTCTGGCTCTCCCGTAGGGATTGTGTTGTGCGCAATTTGGTTTGCACCGTTTATTTTGTTCTTTCTGTTTTGTATAGTCATATTCAATTATTTTGCAAATATGTTTTATTTATTTATTATGGTTTTATTGTATATAAGTTGTTGTTTGTAAGATTTTCAAAAAACAAAATTAACCCCTCATAATGAGCAAAGCAGGTGTATAGAGATGGGAACTCAGCACAGGGATGGTGGGAACCCCTCATAATGAGCACAGCAGGTGTAGAAACCCAGGAACTCAGCACAGGGATGGTAGGAAGCCCTTTTAATGGACACAGCAGGTGCACAGAGCTGGGAACTCAGCACAGGGATGGTGGGAGACCCTCGTAATAGGCACAGCAGGTGTACAGACCCAGGAACTCAGCACAGGGATGGTGGGAAGCCCTTTTAATGGGCACAGAAGGTGCACGGACCTGGGAACTCAGCACAGGGTTGGTGGGAGCCCCTCATAATGGGTACAGCGGGTGTACAGACCCGGGAGCTCAGCACAGGGATGGCAGGACCCCTCATAATGGGCACAACAGGTGCAGGGACCTGGGAACTCAATGTAGAGATCTCACCCAAGTTCTTCTTAACTGATAGAAGAGACTTTCCAGGGTTCAAACACAGAAATATACATTTTGGGTGGACTGACTCTTTATTGTTACTTTTACATTTTAACATTCCATATTTTCATATTTCATTCTTTCATATACAGATTTGTAGATTCCTGGTAACACTGGCAATGCGGTCAGCATTATGAAGGAAAAGCTGCTGAGATAAAACCAGTCAGCCATAAAATGCCTTGTTTTCAATCAGTCAGAGCAGACTGAAAGGATTGCAATGAGAGAGAGAATTCGTATGGCGGAACCACTGGGCACCCAAGCAGAATGTAGAGGTTTCTACATTACTGGATGGGAGCCAAACGTATAAATGTGTCTTCTTCTTACATGTAGGTTGAGGAGAATCATATTTAGCCGGTCACGTTTACACATCTACATAAAAAACTTTTAGAAGATGGAAAATTACCTTAACGGGTCATTCTGGGGTCAGGGATGGGTGACGGCGGGCTGAGTCATCTTTCGTCTGCTTGGGTCTCTTTGAAGCTCTAGTGGTAAAGACCTTCATGCCAGAGTTCCAGACTCAGCCCACATCAGCTAGTCTCACTCCTAAAGTGAGATCCTTTTCTAAGATTCTATGCAGCAAGAAAAGTGAGACACCATGGCTTATGGGTTAAAACTGAGAACTCCAATAGGTTCTTTGATATTCACAGATTTTTTTTTTTTAAAGCTATAAAAAAATCTCATTGCAGCTTCACTGTTATGCAGTGTACGGCACATCACATAATGGTCTCAAATATAATGATTTTCATCAGTCACTTTTTTTGGAGCAACATACACTTCTTCACGCATGCAGATATAGCTTAAATATCTAGAATAATCTTATGTAATAGATCTTTGCAGGTTTGTTTAAAGGATTGTGTTTTTAGGCATTTGTGTGAAGTGTTCACCTTACACCAATGAAACACCAATACAGAGGCACCTGGAGTGATGGGTTTGTCTGGTGAATGGAGGTCCAAGGAGTCCTTAGGCTGAGACTTTCCCATAAGGGGACTGTACCTTCTGACACCACTCCTGATAAAGAGGTGTTGCCAGGAGGTAAGGTCCTTTAGAGGGAGAGTGGGACCAGGAGGTACGGTGCCATGAGACAGGATAGGTGGCAGATGATAGAATCCACCTGAGGTCCCTCTCAACAGAGAGTGATCCTCAAGGAGACCATACCTCCTGGCACCACTCCTGTGTCAGAAGGTAAAGTTGCCTTAAGAGATAGTAGTGCCCGGAGGTACAGTGCCATGAGACAGGACTGTTCCCAGGAGGTAGTCCTCTTGAGAAACAGTGGTGCCTGATGGTACAGTAACATGGGGCAGGAGTGGTTCCAGGAGGTACGGTGCCATTGAGATCCACCTCAGACTGATACTTTCCCACAAGGGGACTGTACCTCTTGGCACCACTCATGAAACAGAGGTGTTGCCAGGAGGTAAGGTCCTTTAGAAGGACAGTGATACCAGGAGATACAGGGGCCACCAGGCAGTATAGGTGCCAGGAGATATGATCCCCTTGAGGTCCCCCTCAAGCATAGACTGTTCCTCAAGGGGACCATACGTCCTGGCACCACTCCTGATACATCCTTTGGATCTCTTTGTGCCAGACAAACCCATCACTCCAATGTTTGTGTTCCCCTAGTGTAAAATGGACAATGCACACAAATTAACTACCCCCTCTGAGTGGTGCCAAGAGGTACAGTGTCAAGGAAAAGGAGTGGTGCCAGGAGGAACGATCCTCTTGAGGGACAATGTTGCCAGGAGGTACAGCGCCCTGGGGCAAGAGTGGTTCCAAGAGGTATAGTCCCCCTGAGGTCTCTCAAAGGTTGAGACTGTTGCTCAAGGGAACTTTACCTACTGGAACCTTTCCTGATGTAGGAGTGGTGCCAGGAGATACAGGGAGGGACAGTTGTACCAGGAGGTAGGGTTCTGTGGGACATGCAAATGCAAAAAAATCTAATTTCTTCATAAATTTAGGCCAATATGCATTCTGCTACATATTTTTGGTAAAAAAAAAAAAACCTCAATAAACGTATATTGATTGGTTTGCGCAACAGTTATAGCGTCTACAAACTATGGTATATACATTGGAATTTATATTTATTTACTTTTTATATACTAATAATGGCGGCAATCAGTGACCTATAGCGGGACTGCGATATTGTGGCGGACAATCTGACACTAACTGACACTTTTGACACTTTGCGGGAACCAGTGACACTAATACAGTGATCAGTGCTAAAAAAAATACTTTCACTGTACTAATGACACTGGCTGGGAAGGGGCTAAACATCTAGGGTGTGCCTAACCAGTGTTTATGTGTATACTGTGTGCTGCTTTCGCTAAGGAATGTACTGGATTTTATCCCCTGCTGCCAGAACAGAGCCCTGTATTGTTTACATAGACAGAACTCTGTCCTGTCTTCCTTCTCGCCGATCAGCAGGTGACGGTGGTCATCCATTGGCCGCCACCCGCTAATCGGCTTGTGCTGTGGCTATTTACAGCACAATTGGTGCCTGCCCCCTACCCAGAAGTACAGGATCACCTATTAATTTTGGGGAATTTTTGGGGAAATTAACCACTTGCTGACCATGGCTTTTTCTGACATTTGTTGTTTACAAGCAAAAATCTGTATTATTTGCTAGAAAATTACTTAGAATCCTCAAACATTATATATATTTTTTTGTCAGAGACCCTAGAGAATAAAATGTTGGTTGTTGCAATATTTTCTGTCACACTGTATTTGTGCAGGGGTCTTTCAAACGCAATTCTTTTTAAAAAAAATACACTTTAATGAGTAAAAAAAACAAAAAAAAACAGTAAAGTTGGCTGAATTTGTTTTTATAATGTGAAAGATGATGTTATGCCGAGTAAATAGATACCTAACATGTCACGCTTTAAAATTGCGCACGCTCATGGGATGGCAACAAACGACAGCACTTAAAAATCTCCATAGGCGATGCTTTAAAACATTTTTTTACAGGTTACCTGTTTAGAGTTTCAGAGGAGGTCTAGTGCTAGTATTATTGCTGATGAGCCTTCTTTCCCGGAAGGTGTGTGATTTGAACACTGTTTACATATGCGGACGCAACTTACATATTCGTTCACTTCTGTGCGCGAGCATGAAGGGAGGGGGGTGCTTTACTTTTTTTTTATTATTATTATTTATGTTACTTTTTATTTTTTATTTTTACACTGTCCCTTTTTTTTTTTTTTTACTTTTATTGCTATTACAAGAAATGTGAACATCCCTTCTAAAAGAAATAAGCATTACAGGTCCTCTTTATTCAGAGATGTGGGGTCAAAAAGACCCCAGATCTCTCATTTACCTTTAAAAGCCAAAAAAAAACAAAAAAAAAACAAAACAGGGACACTGACTAGTGTGGATATGTAGAACATTTTTTTGTTTTTTGTTTTTTTAAATATTTATATATATATAATTTTAACATATTTTTTTCTTTTTTTTACATATATATATATATATATATATATATATATATATATATATATATATATATATATATATATAATTTTGTCACCAGAGTAGTACTATAGTGACACCATACTTCTCTGGCAAAGTGATCAGGATTTTCTTTTTTTTTACACTATTATTGCTTATGACATTGATGATCCCTGTATAAGCAATCATTTTGACTTTGTGAAAGGCATCCATTCATGTGCCATTGTGTAATATTGTGATTGGCCACAGCTATCACATAGTACAGGTTCCTTGTAATTGGCCCTGTACCATGTGATCACTGTGATTAATAACAAAGATCACAATAGTACACAGTGAACGACTATGAATGAAAGCCATTGGGGGTTATTTACTAAGGCTGGAGAGGGCAAAATCTGGTGCATCTCTACCATAGGTGTGCGCAGCCTATAGCATTAGGGGGCGCACCCCAAAGCTCAAACACACATGCATGTGTGTGTGTCTACATGTATATGGCCCCGGTAGATTAATTTCCCTGCTGGCACAGTGAAAGGAGTGCCTAAGCACTTCTCTTATGGAAGAGCTGGTAAGAAGAAGATCTTTCCCATCTCCCCGCCGCCACACAGAACAATAATGCTAATGTGCACTAGGTGATTAGGGTGTGCCCAGGCACATCTGGCACACCCTGTGCGCACGCCTATGATCTCTACAGTGAAACCAATCAGCTTCCAGGTTTTATTGTCAAAGCTTAATTAAAGAAGCTGAAGTTAGAAGCTGATTGGCTACCATACACAACTGCATCAAATTCTGAGTGCACCCCCAGCAGGTCACAGATTGTGCCACTGCGCAGCCCCTACCACACACACACGAGGCACACTACTACTGGTGGGGCATCACATTACATCATACAACACCCACTTGCCAGGGAAGAGCATTAATGCAGGGATTTAACTTGAACCCTTACAGCCTAACTGTAGGTTTCTTTTCACTTTATAAAGCTCATCTGGGCCAAGCTGGCCCAAACAAACTGATGTATACAGCGCTGTGTTCCGGCAGTGACATGGGGACTTCCTGCCCCGTTTCTGAAACAAAATCAGTTTGGGATGAACGATGCTCAGGAAAGAATACAAGGCTTCTTCTAAATGGTAAAAATTGTGTTGTTTCTGCACCTCCAAAATCCAAAACCGAATGAGCGTCCATAAAACAAATTTTTCTGAACAAAATTTAATTTGTGTATGGCCTGGGTGATCAGAAGCTCTTAAGCCAATATACGTATCTAGGGGAGATGCAAAGGAGATCTGTAACTAGCGTGATCACATAGCATGATCCTTTGTGCCTTCAGGAATGGACAACCTCCAAAGTGGGGCCACCTTGCCACAATTGAGCCACCCATAGCTGCCACTTGGTTTGCAATGGGTATAGTTACATCACTGTACTGAAAATAAGATACACCTAAAATCTATCTATTCAGAAACCGTATTAAAGAAGTATTAAACCCAAAAGCAATCATTTACTATATTGCAACTTTCCAATTCTGAGATGGCTTGGCCTTTTTGAGTATCGTCTGTTGACATTGTATTATGCCAGAAGAAGTATTTGTATTATAATTGTTGAGTAAACTGCAGGCTTTAATAAGTATTTTAATTATTATGATTAAATTATTATGTAATGATTATTATTTAATGATTAAATATCTATTATTAATTATTATTAATAATGCTATTATTGAATAGTTATCGATTATAATTAATCTTTAATGAAACTTGAAACAATCTTTACTGTCTTGTGTTTTTAGAACATGACGGCAATCCTGGACAACCGAATGCAAACGCTGCAAATAGGTGAGTGAAAATCTTACATTAATAATAATAATAATAATAATAATAATAATACCAGTATTCCTGGTGATTATTGAGAAGGTTGCCAAGCAGAACCCAAATGGTGCCAATATTTCAAGAACTACTCGTTAATTTACCTCATTTGTTATTGGGTGTTCCAAGTGAACATGGGCAGACTTACCTTACTCACTGATACCTCTCCAGGCTCCCCTGCCACTTGAGCCATCAAAAATACCTGGTGGTTCCATGTTTGGGGGAACATGTGGCCTTCTTCCACGTGAAGGTGCTCAGGCCGAGCAGTGAATTGCTAAGCCTGAGCGTTGTCGCAGGACTGAAAGAGAGATCTCACCGCCTCCCCTGAGCATTCGACGCTGGCAGACACTGGAGATTTTAGTGGTGGCTGCAATGGAGGAAGAAGCAATGGGGTGCAGCACCCCCTAGCAGTGGTTGATAAGCCAGTTCTGCCACTAGGGGACCAACATGAATAGTGTCAGCTGGTGAGGGGGAGGGGGGGTGTTGGAAACTTTCCCTGAGCTCTGGCTTGTGCTGCATTGCCTGAAGATCTGTGGCAAGGGCACTCACAAATCAAAAGAGCTGTTGGGGAAGCCTCTGCATAGTGGTTCCAGGCCGGGTACCTCTGGTGCCGTGCCACCAACCTGGTCAAATGCAGCAGTAATACAGGTTTTCCCAGCATGTGGTCCAGGCAGGACACCCGTCACCACTGCCAGGTGGGCCAACAGTTGTTCTTTCAATCACTACCATTTCCCTGTCCAAGCCAATGTCCACATTTACTTCTTGTTCAACAGGGACAGGCCACTGGAATGACAAGGCTCAGTCTGTGCCTTGCTGGAACTTTTCTTTACTCCATACCAGTGAAAAACAGCATGGCATTTAGCAGTTCAAAGTAACTTACTCTTCAACGGTCCATTACTTTATGATTCCATCAGACATGGTTAGTTCTGTACAGCAATTTGCTCGCTCCAAGGTTCTCCTTCTTACAGAGTGCTTAAGCTTCCTGGGAAACCCACTAAGGGGGAAAAGACCATGACTTTCCCCCAAAGGAGAAAGCCCATGCAAGGTAGTCTACATCAGTGTTTCTCAACTCCAGTCCTCAAGGCGCACCAACAGGTCTTGTTTTCAGGATTTCCCTCAGATGAAACGGCTGTGGTAATTACTAAGGCAGTCATACTGATTAAATACTGATTAACTCACCTGTGCAAAATAATGGTTAGCCTGAAAACATGACCTGTTGGGGCGCCTTGAGGACTGGAGTTGAGAAACACTGGTCTACATAATTGAAGGTGCAAGCCCTGGAAATCCCATGAGAGCCTAGACACTATCTATCCTCAGTTATTGTTTCCTGCACTACAACCAACTATGGTCCCCAGGGCTTCACCCCTACCACTTTTAAATATCGTCAGCTAGGAAGGAGATGGAGATCCCTAGAGGGGAAAAACTTAATGGCACCCCAGGCCCAACATGGGCACCAAAGGGGTCCTACAGGAGAATGCATGATTATCAATAAGTTGGGGCACCCTTTGGGGGGGGGGGTTGGAAACCTTCTCTGTGCTATGGCTTGCACTGTACAACCTGAGGATCTCTAGTGAGGGCAGTACATAAAGACTTTTAAACAGAGTTGTTGGGGGCCTCAGCATAGTGGTTCCAGGCTGGGTCCACCTGAGGCTCTGCCATCAACTTGGTCAAATGCAATAGGTTCACAGGTTTTCCAGGTAGGAGACCCGTCACCACTGCTGGGTGGGCCAACACTCCTTCTTCCAACCACTACCATTACCATTACGAAAGGGGAAAGTCCACGCAAGGTAATTGAAGATGCAGGCCTTGGAACTCCCACAAGAATCTAGACACTAGTTCTTGCCTCCTGCATTACAACTGACTATGGTCCCCAGGGCTTCACCCCTACCAATCTTTATAATCGACAACTAAGGTAGAGAACCTTAGAGAAGAAAAACGAAATGGCACCCCAGAACCAACATGGGCATCTACAGGGGTAGGCATGAGTATGAATGAGCTAGGGGGCCCTTTTGGATAGATACTGTCATTTGAACAGCAGAACCAGAAGGGTGTTATATTGTTATCCCAATTTGCCATCAAAAACCTGATGCCTGTCAGAACCTTCTCTGGGTATTTTCTGGTGCAGCAGGGAAACGGGCGGTGAATCAGCCCAGGAAAGAAAGAAAAGACTCTTTCCATTTAGAGTGAGCCAGTTACTTTGCCTAGTCCATTCAAAGCACAGGTTCTCTTTATCCCTGCAATGGCTGCAGTTTTTCAGCGCCATCAGGGCGTGTCATGCAATGTCCCCCGTCTTCCTATGTTAGAGGAAGTGTATGAACAATTCTGTTGTCCTGTGCAGCCTTATTGAGTATAACAAAATGAAAGATCCATCTTGCACCGGTGATTTTTACAAAGACAGATGTTAGATGTCAGGCAGCACTTCCTACCCTGCCAGTCCTTATTGGAGTGGGGGGGGGGGAATGAGGAGAGCTGGGTGGGGGGCCGAGGAGCAATGGGTGGGGGGGGGGGTGTTTACTTTGGAGCCTAAATAAAAAAAAGCTGGTGAGGGGAATGCAGGGAGTTCAGATAACAGCCAGGGTAAGAGGAAACCTACACAAAGATATTTCCTCCCCATTCTACTTTCTCAGAGGATGTTTAGAATGGAACCAAAAAATCCTGGAAACGCCCAGTATGCAGAGTTATTGAAGGTTCTGCGCGAAAACCTTGTAGGCTCCATCAAATCCTGCCTCTCCTAAATACCAAAGAGTGTGAGATAGGAATAAATTCCCCAAATTCTCCAAATAGTCTAAATTATGTTCTATGTAATAATCATCTCACTGAAGAGGGAGATAGCTGAAAATTGCTGTTTATTTCCCTGTCTTTGTACATGACCTTGTACACCGTTATAAGTCAACCCTTGCTCTGCCCAACTTATGTTTTGGCACTTTAAGAGTCAGTTCACTCATTCTATCTCTTAGAACTCTAGCGGAGAGCTCCTAGATTTGTACACCCCCTGCACACCTTATGAGGGGTTCCCACCATCCCTGTGCTGAGTTCCCAGGTCTGTACACCTGCTATACCCATTATGAGGGGTCCCCACCATCCTTGTGCTTATTTCCCGGGTCTGCACACATGTGGTCCCTATTGTTAGAGGTCCCAACCATACTTGCACTGAGTTCCCAGGTCTGTGCACCTGCTGTGCCCATTATGAGGGGTTCCCACCATCCCTGTGCTGATTTCCCAGGTCTCCATATCCGTTTTGCCCATTGCTAGAGGTTGCCACCATACCTCTACTGAATTCCTGGGCCTGTATACCTTCTGTGTCCAATATGAGGGGCTACCACCATCCTTGTGCCTAGTTTCTGAGTCTCTACACCTCCTGTGCTCATTATGAGGGGTTCCCACCACCCTTGCGCTCAATTCCCTGGTTTCATGCTTGCTGTGCCCATTATGAGGGGGCTCCATCACCCCTGTGTTAACTTCTAGGATCTGTACACCTGCTGTGCCCATTATGAGGGGTTCCCACCATCTCTGTGCTAAGTTTTAAGGTCTGATACAATGCGGAAACCCACGAAGGGATCAGGGTGGTTCCCTAAGGCTCAGTTCACACTGGTGTGGGAACCACCGCAATCTCTTTGCGAGTTCACACATCGCATCAAAATCGCAGGCAGTTCCCACTGACATCTGTGAACCACTGTGGGTGTCAATAAAAAGTTAATGACGCCCCCAAATTGGTTCGCAGAACGCAGTGTGAACTGTGAAATCGGATCGCATGGGTCAAAAAAAGGGTCCTGCGCCATTTCGGTGAGAATGTGATGCGTTTTTAGTAAAACAAACTGTATGGCTGAATTTGCATCGCATAGACATAGTATGTGATGTGCACAGCAATGCGGTGCGAATCACATTCGATGTCTGGCATCGAATAAGTGTGAACCTAGCCTTAAAGCGGACCTTCAGTCATTTTTTCAACTTTCCATCTATTAAATCTTCTGCCCTTGTTGTTGTTTTAACTTTGGATAGTAAAACATTTTTTTTTTTTTGCCAGTAAATACCTTATACAGCCCACTTCCTGTTTCTTGTCTGGTCATTATCTTAGGCTTATGACATCATTCACTGCTCTCTCTCTCTCTCTCCCTCTTGTGAGAGTTTGCCAGGAAGGGAGGGGGGGATGAGTCAAAAGAGGGCCAATGAGAGCTGCAGAGCTGGAGGTGTGCCTCTGTGTAAATCCAGGAAGTGAACAGGCAGCAGCTTCAGCTGCCCACAGTTAAAATGGTTGCAGCCAGACTTAATGGAGGGAGATTTCTGCAGCATATTTGGCAAGTACAGAATTGCAGTACATAAGTTTACATACCCTGGCAGAATTTATGAATGATAACACAAAAACTTTTCTTTCACTCATAATTAGTGTTTGGCTGAAGCCATTTATTATCATGTATCATATCATGTAAACTGTGTTTACTCTTTTTAAATCATAAGCACAACAGAAACTACCCAAATGTGATAACATGCACACAAGTTGACACAAAGGGGTTTAAATGGCTATTAAAGGTAACCATCCTCACCGGTGATCTGTTTGCTTGTAATTAGTGTGTGTGTATAAAAGGTCAATGAGTTTCTGGACTCCTGACAGACCCTTGCATCTTTCATCCAGTGCTGCACTGACATTTCTGGATTCTGAGTCATGGGGAAAGCAAAAGAATTGTCAAAGGATCTGCGGGAAAAGGTTGTTGAACTGTATAAAACAGGAAAGGGATATAAAAAGATATCCAAGGAATTGAGAATGCCAATCAGCAGTGTTCAAACTCTAATCAAGAAGTGGAAAATGAGGAGTTCTGTTGAAACCAAATCACGGTCAGGTAGACTAACTAAAATTTCAGCCACAACTGCCATGAAAAATTTTCAGGATGCAAAGAAAAACCCACAACTAACTTGAGGTGAAATACAGGACTCTCTGAAAATGTGTGGTGTGGCTGTTTCGAGATGCACAATAAGGAGGCACTTTAAGAAAGATGGGCTGCATGGTCGAGTAGCCAGAAGAAAGCCATTACTACGCAAATGACACAGAGTATCCCGCTTACAATACGCCAAATAGCACAGAGACAAGCCTCAAACCTTCTGGCACAGAGTCATTTGGAGTGATGAGACCAAAAAGCTTTTTGGCCACAACCATAAATGCTACATCTGGACAGGAGTCAACAAGGCCTATGATGAAAGGTACACCATTCCTACTGTGAAACACGGAGGTGGAGTGCTGATGGAATATTTGCATTTCTCAGCCAGGAAGCTGCACATGGAACTTACTTGGACATACCAACATGACAATGATCTAAAACACAAGGCCAAGTCGACCTGTCATTGGCTACAGCAGAATAAAGTGAAGGTTCTGGAGTGGCCATCTCAGTCTCCTGACCTCAATATCATTAAGCCACTCTGGGGAGCTCTCAAACGTGCAGTTCATGCAAGACAGCCCAAGAATTTACAGGAACTGGAGGCTTTTTGCCAAGAGGGATGGGCAGCTTTACCATCTGAGAAGATAAAGAGCCTCATCCACAAATACCACAAAAGAATTCAAGCTGTCATTGATGTTAAAGGGGGCAATACACGGTATTAAGAACTGGGGTATGTAAACTTTTGATCAGGGTCATTTGGGTCGTTTCTGTTGCCATTATGATTTAAATAGAGTAAACACAGTTGATTGATAATAAATGGCTTCAGTCAAACACCGACCATGAGTGAAAGAAAAGTTTCTGTGTTATCATTCATATTCTCTGAAAAATAGCCAAGAAATCATAAAATCTGCCAGGGTATGTAAACTTATGAGCACAGCTGTATAAAATATTATTCAAAGTGGTTGGAGGAAAGCTTCAGAAGATGTTTTTAATACAGATTATGTAAGCAGACTGTAGTTCCTCTTTAAGAAGAATCATAGTTTCCTGCAGCTTTAGGCTCGGTTCACACAGGGGCAACACGATTTCAGCGCGGCTTTGTACGGTGACTTTAACGCGGCTTAAACGCGACTTCAGCGCGACTTTAGCAAGTTACAACGCGACTTCAAGTCGCCTTCAGGACAGGCGACTTTGGCTGTGGCCAATCACAGGATAATCAGCTCTCTGGGAGGGAGGGGTTTGCCTGCAAAGTCGCTTGACTGTAGAGAGAGATCCGACTTGGAGGCGACTTCCATTGATTTCTATGGTACAGGTCGCCTACCAAGTCAGATCCAAGTAGTACAGGGAGTACGCTCTGAAGTCGGAGCGACTTCAGTAGTGTCTATTAAGACGCTCCCATTCACTGTAATGTGAATCTCCTTCTGGGGCGACTTGGGGCGACTTGAGGGCTTACAAGTCGGATCCCAAGTCGTCCTAGTGTGAACCGAGCCTTATGGTGATGAAAATGTTACAAATTACATACATACAAAGTGTTCAGAAGATGTTTCCTAGATTTGTAACTGATGTAACTTTTTTTATTGTAAAACTTTGTAACTGATAATATATTCCCCCCCAAAGTCCTGCAGTAGATCTGTTTCCTGCACCCTTCCATTGAACAGAGTCAGAGCCTTCCACCATGATCCTGGCACAGGTCTTCCCAGGCCCAGTCTATACGGATGTGGTTTGTGCAAGGAGCGCCGCGCAGAAGGAATCCATTAGTGGTTTCTCTGACATCTTTACACGTCTCCCTATAAATAATCCCATTTGTCACAACGCAGTGATCTATCACTCTATATTATCTGGTGCAAATAATGTGAAATTGACCTGAACTCTTTAAAGTCAGGAGGAGGGAGGGAGAGGAGACTTCTATAGCTGCCTGCTACTTTCCAGCCTCAAAAACCATTAAAGCTGAAGTTCTTCCTTCTCTGGTCCCTCTCCCCCCCCCATCAACATGCTTTTTTTAGTGAATACCTTATTATAGACCCAGTAGTGGCTGGTGGTAATTTTTTTTTTTTGGGGGGGGGGGGGCAGTAAACAGTACCACCTAACCCCCAGTCGGTCGGCAGTCGGTTGGTCGGGTGGGTCTGGTGCACATACCCCATCTATGGTGGGCAGCGCTTCTCCCAGGCTTCACCGGTGGCGGCTTTTCCCTTCCTTTGCTCTCCAGGGGCATCGCAGCAGCTTCCGTTTCCTCCCTCCTCAGTGGCCAATCGAGACTCTTCTCTTTTCGCCCAATCGGAAAACAGGTCTCAGACCTGCTTCTGATTGGCCGGATTGAGGATCAGTGTTTCAATAGCGAATATTCATTCGCTGTTGTAACACCTGGGTGGGGCTCCTGGCACAATGCTCTGCGCCACTATATTTTGAAACCTATTAGAGCCTCTGGCTTTAACTGCTTGCCGCCCGCCCGCCGTCAAATGATATGACAGCGTCCCAGAACAGCCGCGCCATGTTGCTAGGACACTGTGCGACCCTGATCTCTGTAAGGACCCGAGTCCGCGGCTCTTTAACCATGTTATCGGCTGTGTCCAATCACAGCCGGTCACATGTAAACAAGGAAGTGCCGGTAATCGGCTCTTCTCGCCTCACACTGACAGAGTGTGTGGCGAGGAGAGACAATCAGGGGGATCTCCACGCAGGGGGACATCTAGGAATGTAATCAGGGCACTGATCATCAGTACCCTGATTACAATATTGCAATATAGTGTCATAAATCAGTGTCCACCACTGCCCACAAGTGCCACCAATCAGTGCCCATTAGCGATGCCAGTCAGTGCTGGCAATCAGTGCCACCTATCAGTGCTGCCCATCAATGCCCATCACTGCTGTCAATCAATGCCCATCAGTAATGCCCATCAGTGCCGCCCATCAGTGACACCCATCAATACCCATCAGTGTTCATCAGTACTGCCTATCCGTGCCACCTATCACTGCCCACCAGTGCCTCCTATCAGTGCCCACCAGTGCCGCCTATCAGTGCTCATCAGTGCCACATATTAGTGCCACCTATCAGTACCCATAAGTGCGGCATATTAGTGCCTCCTCATCAGTGCCACCTAATCAGTGCCCATAAGTGCCACCTCATCAATGCCCACTAGTTCAGCCTATCAGTGTCCATCAGTGCCGCCTTATCAGCGCACATCAGTGAAGGCAAAAAATTACTTAGTTACAAAATTTACTGACAGAAAAAAGTAAAAAACTTTTTTTTTTCTAAATTTTTGGTCTTTTTTTTTTTTTTTGTAAAAAATAAAAAACCCAGCAGTGATTAAATACCACCAAAAGAAAGCTCTATTTGTGTGAAGAAAATAATGAAAAATTAGTTTGGGTGCAATGTAGCATGACCACGCAATTGTCATTCAAAGTGTGACAGAGCTGACAGCTGAAAAATGGCCTGGGCAGTAAGTGCCCGGTAGGCAAGTGGTTAATCAGGTGCCCAGCGTCCTAAAAGGGGGTGGCGATGCCCTATCAAAATAGCGGCCTTGGATAGAGCTTTCTGGGGTTGGCGGCCATGGATAGAGGGGGCGGCGCTCCAGCGCCCCAATGGACAGGCCGACACTGTATAGACCAATGATGGTGCCACTAGGTCTCTGTGCTTCTCTATGCAATGCAGGCAGGTCATGACTGGTGGGAGGGGCCAGCAGGGAAATGTAAATGGCTTCCTTTAAATATCACAGCACCCCTGCCTTGGCACTCCTTCCATGGGCCCTCAGTCCTGATGGGCTGGCTCTTGGGAGGAGTTATGCAAATATCTGAAGGGTGGGTGTCAGTCCGGGTCCCACATTTGACAAACACAGAAAAGTAGTGCTGAGCTACTCTGCTCATTTTTTTTAAACTGTGTTTTGCAGCCAGAGCCGGGACAAGGGGTGGGCAGGAGGGGAAGCTGCCCTGGGCACAGATAAGCAAGGGGAGCAAAGAACAGGCGCAGGGTGGTTTTCCCATTCTATAATGACATGTATTAACAGTGAGGGAGGAAGTGCAATTCTGGATCCTTGCCCTGGGCGTTGAACGACCCTGTCCTGGTTTTGTTTGCAGCACTTTTCTTTTTTTTTTTGGCGTGCAAAAAAAAAAGAAAAAGTGGCACGTTTGGGACGCCATTAACAACATGCTGCATTCCACTGCATTCCATTCCATGGACTTGATGTACGCCGGTATCCCGGCAATCGCGTCACGTAGCCGCAGAACATGGCATTTCCCCGTTCTGCCTTGTGACATGACAGAGATCACTGCTCCCGATCACTGTCATTTGAGTGGAAGCCCCCCCCCCACAGTTAGAATCACTCCCTAGGACACACTCAACCCCTTGATCGCCCCCTAGTGTTTAACTCCTTCCCTGCCAGTGTCAATTACACAGTAATAAGTGCATTTTTATAGCACTGATCGCTGTATAAATGACAATGGTCCCAAAATAGTGTCAAAAGTGTTCGATGTGTCCACCACAATGTCGCAGTCCTGATAAAAATCGCAAATCGCCGCCATTACTATTAAAAAAAAATTAATAATAAAAATGTTATAAATCTATCTCTTATTTTGTAGTCGCTATAACTTTTGTGCAAACCAATCAATATACAATTATTGCGATTTTTTTTTTTTTAACAAAAATATGTAGAAGAATACATATCGGCCTAAACTGAGAAAGAAATTAGTATTTTTATATATTTTTTGGGGATATTTATTATAGCAAAAAGTAAAAAATATTGCTTTTTTTTTCAAAATTGTCGCTCATTTTTTTGTTTATAGCGCAAAAAATAAAAAGCGCAGAGTTGATCAAATACCACCAAAAGAAAGCTCTATTTGTGGGGAAAAAAGGACGTCGATTTTGTTTGGGTGCAACGTCGCACGATCGCGCAATTGTCAGTTAAAACGACGCAGTGCCGAATCGCAAAAAGTGCTCTGGTCAGGAAGGGGGTAGAATCCTCCGGGGCTGAAGCGGTTAAAGTTCATGTGCGTGCAAAGGCAGGCGTCCCAATACTTTTGGTAATGTAGCGTATCTGCTCACGTTCAAATACTTTTTTCTTCTTCTCCATCCAATCATCTGATTTCCATCCGTTCCATGTCTAGGACATATTTCCATTTTTTATTACCTATCAGGTCAAAATGTTCATTTATCTGAATCCAGTTGATCTCCGGCCCCTCCAGTAATTGGCTGATTGGCTTTATTCGGGGATTTTAGGCGCTCCAGCTTTGTAACACAGCCTCCTATTTCCTAATTAAACGAGCGTCCTTTTTCCTCGTTAAAATTCCGCTTTGAACTCGGGAATAATCCTTTTTTTCTTTTTGTTTTATAATGGCTGAAATGTAAATAAATTTTGGAACTTTCATGCTGAGCCAGACGGAAGCCTGATTTCTGAAAACTAAGCCTCTTACGGGAGGCAGACGGCGGCTAACCCCCTTCCTGGGGGGGCGCGTTGTGCGCACGGCGTCTTCCACAAACAGCTTGATACTTTGAACGGCTCTGTTTTTCGGTGGCCCCCTCATCTGATGACTGATATCGGGGGGCTGCCTCCAGGGTGGGCATGGAACAGTTTATAGGAGAAGGGGCCGGGAACGAAGAGGACGTCTGCTAAGTCCTCGGGGAAGGCTCTGGCCGCCTTTCATCGCAGGATTCGGAGTCTTTGCGCACATGTGGTATTAATCAGGGGGGGGGGGGGAGAAATTTCTGAAATCCCATGGCAGTGTAAGGGGGGGGGGGGCTTCGGATGAAATCATGGCACCGCGCTCTGCGTCTCCGAGTCCTTTTGTGCGGCAAAATTAAAACAGTCGCCGGTTGACACTGATTGAACTTGTCGGGAGGTTCAGGGTTTGAGGCTGAGCGTTGTTTGACCTTGAAATAGGAAAAGGAACCTTCGTCAGGGAGATGAAGACTAAAGAGGATTTAAAGGGTATGTACACCCCCCGACCATCCACTTTTTTTATTTGGTACTTTTTGTTCTGTTAAAGTTGAGCCTCCCTCAGATCCTCATGCATGGTCAGTATTGGGAGATACTTTACAGTTAGAGCCAGGGACACTTAAATCGGACCATTAATGTCCAAATTGGTGTCTTGTGTACGTTATTATGTGCAATTAGGGGAATTGGATTGGAGGTCAAACAGTTCCTGGGACAGGTCATCTTTAATACCCTAGTCATGAACCTGAGTAAATAACTGTTATCTGATGTGTGTTGTCAGATGTTAAACTCATAGCTCCCAACTCCCCCTGATTTGGAGCAAAGTCCCTCTGTCCCTCTTTCCTCCTCATTTGTCCCTCATTTTGGTCTGATCTATATAGTTGTATATAAAATGCAACTAGAATGAAGGGCCGGACATTGTACTGCACAATGGCCCATTTTCACTTCTCCCACTTCCTTCTCCCCCACTTTCTTTTTATTCATCCCCGTGTTTGTCACTTTTATGTATTTTTTTTGTTGTTGGATACACGTTTGTCACTGTGTGATGAGTAGGGTGTGGGTCCTCAGGCCTACCTTGAAAGTCTTGGGGGGTAGGGACATAGGCCTTTTGGCTTGGTTCGCCCTCTCTCATGGGCCTAATCGGGACTCTTCTCTTTTCGGCCAATCGGAAAACAGGTCTCAGACCTGATTCTGATTGGCCGGATTGAGGATCAGTGTTTCAATAGCGAATATTCATTTTCTGTTGTAACACCTGGGTGGGGCTCCTGGCGCAATGCTCTGCGCCACCATATTTTGATATCCTGCTTCGGGGGAGTCCCACCGAGTACTTGGGTGGGTCTGTTTTGGCAGATCCTCCAGAGAAAGGGGTCCTTCTGGTTTCGGCCAGAAGGACCATAGTGAAGTACATCAGTCCCAGTCAGGAGCCTAACGCCCCAGGGGATCAAAGTAAGGTCCTTCCTAGTGGAGCACAGTGTAACACCCGTTGTACGTTTTTGTGTTTCACTCTTTATGTGTGTGCACTTTTTTTGGCACCGGGTGGAGTTTTTGGCTGTGTTTCACACGCCACTGGCTTTTCAAAATATATAAAAAAAAAGTTGTATATAAAATGCACTTTTTATCTTTCAAAAATTGTTTCTCAGTGCTAAACCTTTCATCCAATTTCTAACTTGCTCCGTTTTTTTTTACCACTACTATTTCTTTATATTGGCTTTTGAAATTTACAAATGCAAATTTCAAAAGCCAATATAAAGAAATAGTAGTGGTAAAAAAAAATAAAGCACTTGTGGGTTTAACTGATCTTTTTTTTGTTAAAGTCTCCTTTAAGGGGTTTGACAGAGGGTGTGACTTATGCCTACATACGTTTGCTAATAGGTGTTCCTCGTTCCCTTCTCAAGAAGTTGGGAGGTATGGTTAAACCCCCAAATTTTGCACTGTATAGCAGGAGGGAACGGATCTTGCACATTAGGATCCTGCACATTACGGATCCTGCACATTACGGATCCTGCACATTACAAATCCTGCACTTCGACAGATTTTGTGCCACTGCCCCTCCCCCCTCTTGCTCTATAGACTTCTAGTGAAACCACCACAATGGTGACATCTAAGTTCCCAACCTGAGCTGGTCCCCTTGCTGTAAACCCATCCAAGTGCTTCCACCTCCTGCCTATCAACTATTAGAGCTGGCACTTACAGCGCAAGTCTGATTTCAGTTTTTAGTTGGCGTGTGTGCAAAAACAGATTTCAGAGAATTGCTGAACTGATAAATAATTCAAATACTTTTGAAGGTACCACCAGTCATCCTGCTCTGGTAAGCCTAATCTGGGGATCTGGGAACCCCCAGTCACCACACCATTGTCTCTAATCTGGTAATCCAGGAACCCCTAGTCACCCACCCACCATTATGTCTCATCTGGGGATCTGGGAAACCCCAGTCACCCTACTCTATTATGTCTAATCTGGTGATCTAAGTACCCCCAGTCACTACCTTTGCCATTATGTCTAATCTGGGGATCTGCGAACCCCCAGTTTCCCTACTCCATTATGCCTAATCTGGGGATCTGGAACCCCCAGTCACCCCCATGCCATTATGTCTAATCTGGGGTTCTGGGAACCCCCAGTCACCCTTCTCCATTATGTCTAATCTGGTGATTTAAGAACCCCCAGTCACCCCCTCTGCCATTATGTCTAATCTGGGGATCTGTGAACCCCCAGTCTCCCTACTGCATTATGCCTAATCTGGGGATCTGGGAACCCCCAATCACCCCCATGCTATTATGTCTAATCTGGGGTTCTGGTAACCCCCAGTCACCTTACTCCATTATGTCTAATCTGGTGATCTAAGAACCCCATGTCACCCTACTCCGTTATGTCTAATCTCGGAAGCCCCAGTAACCACCAGTCACCCTACTCCATGATGTCTAATCTGGTGATCTAAGAACCCCAAGTCACCCTAATCCATTATGTCTAAACTGGTGATCTGGGAACCCCCAGTCACCCACAGGCCATTATGTCTAAACTGGGAACCCCCAGTCACCCTACTCTATTATATCTAAACTGAGGATCTGGGAACCCCCAGTCACCCTACTCTAATATGTCTAATTTGGGGATCTGGGAACCCCCAGTCACCTCACCTAATTACTTCTAATCAGACGATCTGAGAACCCCCAGTCATCCCACTCAATTATATCTAATTTGGTGATCTAAGAACCCCCAGTCAACCCACTCCATTATGTCTAATCTGGTGATCTAAGAACCCCATGTCATCCTACCCTATCATGTCTAATCTGGGAAGCCCCAGTAACGCCCAGTCTCCCTACTTCATTATGTCTAATCTGGTGATCTAAGAATCCCATGTCACCTTACACTATTATGTCTAATCTGGGAAGCCCCAGTCATCCTACCCCATTATGTCTAATCTGGTGATCTAAGAACCCCAGGTCTCCCTACTCTATTATGTCTAATCAGGGAAGCACCAGTAACCCCCAGTCACCCCACTTTATTATGTCTTACCTGGTGATCCAAGTACCCCCAGTGACCCTAATCCATTATGTCTAATCTGGGGATCTAAGAACCCCGTGCCACCCCACTCTATTATGACTATTCTTGGAAGCCCCAGTAACCCCCAGTCACCCTACTCCATGATGATAAAGTACTCCCTACTTTATTAAATCTAATCTGGTGATTCGGGAACCCCCAGTCACCCCACTCAATTATGTCTAATCTGGTGATCTGGGAACCCTCAGACACTACTCCATTATGTCTAATCTGGGGATCTGGAAATCCTGGTTTGTGGTGCAGTAGAGGAATACACAACAATACCTACTGCAGGATCCATCTTATATAAACAAAGTCTGACCAAAAAAAAAAAATGTCTCTACTAAAATATTCTTAGCCACCGGAAAAAAATCTGACTTGTCCTAGAAGTTGAATATGACTGGAGATGTGGCGGGTACAGAGAGAGGAAGCTGCATGATCCCAACTTTAGGAAAGAACACTCCCACTGACCCTGCAAGGTGTGCTCTGGATCCTGGTTACAGGAGATTACAGAGAAATGAATGTCAATGAATTGAGTTGAGTTGCTGACTTTTGCTGGATACCGTGAATCATTTCTTGACTGCTTTTCCTTGACTGGTCTCAAAAACAATTGTTAGCAAATCTTGACTTTGTCCAACCTCTTCCCTTGCAGAGCATGACATGGATCGCTCCTACACGCCATCGCCACCAAATTCACCGAGTCTCCACAATGACAGCTGTAATATTGCCCCGCTCACCCCATCACAGTCTCCGGTAAGTTGACGCAACAATTTTACTGCACACTTATACACACGTATGCACACTATACACATTATACTGACATTAACATGTAGGGACCCTGCCCTATGCTGGTGTGTCCCTCATTAAATGTATTCTGTTTTTTGCTAGGCTGTGATCAGCCTGAGCACCGGTTTAGCTCTTTGGGCTCTGCAGGTCTTTCCTAAGCACAGTGGATTGCTTCTGCCTGCTATTAAGGAGGTCCCAGTGATTAGCATGGGGAGGACAATCCCTCAGTTATGACTATGTGTTTGACCCTTGACCATTTCCTGAGGTCCTTGTTGAGAAGTATAGTCTGGAAGATTATAAATATTTAGGTCACTTTTACTGATTGTTCTCTACCTCCTGGGCTTTTGCCTGGAGGGATGTTTATTTGCATTTATATTGTGCTGTGCTAAGATGTGTAAATATCTAGAAAGGATAACAAGTCCCTCAAAAAACAGAATATTAGTCCAATCCACGGGTGAAAATAGTCCACACCGTGACTCATTCACGGTCCCGGTTCCGTTTGAATAGTTTATTAGATGAACACTCCAAAACAGATCTCCACCACCATATGTTCACGAATGAAGGCTTACTAAAAATGTATGACTCTCATACTATAGAGAAGTCATATATAGCATGGGGAAATATTGGCCACCCAAAGGTAAGGTTCCTGGCTCTCCTCGGCAGGATGCACCGCTAACAAGAAGCAGAATTGCTCACAGGTATCCTCTGTCAAACTCCACCATGTCAGTACATGTTAGGTAAGAAACGGTAGACGAAGTGCTCTAAATAGTGTTAAAACCCAATGGGCAGTTTTATTAAACACATACAATGCGCTTACATGTCAGAGAAAGGTCACTATGCAGTAAAAATGCTCCACTTCCGGGTAACGTGATGACATCAGCGTGTAGCTCTGTCCAACGTGTTTTGTCAGAGATCACAGGCACAAGGATGTGTATTTAGAATGTCTTTCTATATGGGCGCCTTTCCTGAGCCAGGGGTATGTGCCAGAGGTACCAATTGGAGTGGATAACTGGGGATAATTGGGCTTGCAGAGAATTTTCTTGTTGAAGGGTGTTGCAAAAGAGCTGGGTAAATGCTACTGCTGGACATTTTAATAGGATTGATTGCCCATCAATCAGGGCTTTGTGACTGCTATCAAGACAAATATTTAATAGGTAAAGAGTCAGATTTAATAGATGGAGGTCTGCTGAAACCTAAGAAAGACTGTGACTGCTCTTACAGAGTTATAGATCCATGAGTTATGAGTATATATCTGATTTAACTTGTCCCTGAGGTCAGAAGTATGGTCAAGGTGATTATAAATATTTGGGTCTTTTTTCAAGAGCGTTCTCTATCTCTTGCACTTTTGCCGGGAGAATATGTGTGTTTAGAGCAGCTTTTATCAACCCTTTGCACACAAAGGAACCCTTGAAAGAACATTTTCGGTCTCAGGGAACCCCTGCTAAAAATTACACATTGCTGTGATGGTCAATGGGAAGAATACTACTTACACTTGTGGTCATTGGAAAGAATTACCCCCTTACAGATCATTAGTGTCAGTGGGCACCTATCGGAGAAGTAGAAATTGCTCATTGCTCAAGGAACCCCTAGAAACCTTTGGAGTGACCTCAGGGTTCCTTGAAACCCTGGTTGAGAAACACTTGTTAAAAGTGTCTCTCCACTTGGGCCTTGCCTTAGCCTAGAGTATGTGCCAGCTTGGCCCAAACAAACGTTATAAAGTGACAGGAAACATGGATTTTAGCTTTAAGCGACCTTCTAGCGTGAATATCTGGGGGTAGCTGGGCCTTCAAGAATCTTATTGCTGAAGAATGCTGCAGAGGAACTGGATAGAAGTTACTGCTGGACATTATAAGAGGAACAATCGCCAACCAATCAAGTTTTTTTTTTTTTACCAGTGCCAAGAGTCAGATTTATTAGAGAGAGAGATCCACTGCAGCTTAAGAAAGACTGTGACTGCTCTTACAGGGTCAAAGATCCATGAGTTATGAATAACCAGATTTAACCAGTCCTTGTTCAAAAGTGTGGTTGGGGAGATGACAAATATTTGGGTCACCTTTCCGGAGTTCTCGCTACCTCCTGGGCCTCCTGGAGAGGATGTGTGTTTAGAGTGTCTCCCCACTTAGGCCTTGCCTCAGCCTAGGGTATGTGCCAAAGGCCCAAGGACTTAGGAATTGTGCCAGCTTGGCCCAAACCAACTATTTAAAGTGACCAGAAACATGGAATTTAGCCATCTGCTGGAGTAGGTATCTGGGGGTAGCTGGGCCTTCAAAGAATCTTCTTGCTACAAAGTGTTGTGAAGGAGCTAAATAGAAGCTACTGCTGGATATTATAAGGGTAATGTTCGCCCACCAATAAAGGTTTTTTTGACCACTATCACAGGGGCAAGAGTAAGATTTACTAAAGAGAGATCCACTGCAACTTACGAAAGACCGTAACTGCTCCTATAACGTCATAGATCCGTGTGGCTGCTCTCACAGCCGGGCAGATCTTTAATGCTATTGTAAAAATGCTCTTAAAAAAAATCCTCCAATAAAGTCAGCTGGTTTGATTTCTCTTTCAGAGGAGTGTGCGCCGGAGGATACGAGCCCCTCAGTTCTATGTGGTGGTGGCCATTGACTTTGGCACAACATCCAGCGGCTATGCCTTCAGCTTTTGCAAAGACCCGGAAGCCATTCACATGATGAGGTGAGCTCTGAGACATTCTACAAAATAGCGACATTCATATACGAAGTGTAATAACCTACAGAAACCAATCAGGAATAATCATTTACAGATCTGAGCACAATAAGCTAAAATTTAGATTGGATGCTGTGAGTCACTGCAGCTTGTACATAAGCCTGAATGTGAATCTGATGTAGAGTTTATGAGCTACCTAGGATAAAATTACACCTAGAAACAATAGGAAGTATGTATAAATACATCACACACTAGAGTAGCGTTTACTAAGACTTTACTAAGTATATATTATTACTGTGTCATTCTTTCAGAGGTCTTAATCCTTTTGGCTCTCTGTTTTTTCGTGCTGCCCATTTTCCTGTGCACATTTGGTTTCCACTTTAGTGTGATTAGATATGGGAGGAGTTTCTGGGGGTTGTCTATCCCCTAATTGGTTTTATTTCACTATAAATATTTTCAGTCTGAGTATGGTCACCAGCTATATTTAAGCATCCATATTGATGTGAAACGTGTTAGCCTGTCTGTACCTTTCATCGCCATGATGTAAGAGATTTTGGATCTTCTACACTGTTTTGCCACAAATAAAAGGTGTTATTCGGAGTGCGGCTATTCAGCTGTTTTCTTCAATTTTCTAGAGTAGCGTTAGTCAACTTTCTTGATCTAGGAGACCTCAAGTGCGGCTCCTGACATTGCCAAAGGGTCATGCATAATTATATTCAACAATTGTAATAATACAGAAAGCTGTTAAAGACTGCAGATGTGCAATGTGAGATTGCAGAGACTAAAGGCATTCTACGAGAGATGGTCAGAAACTGCAGAAAAGGGACAGAAGAAGGTGAAAGACTATGAGCCAGCACCAAGAGATGGTCATAGACTTCAAACCAGCAATATTAGATGGTTAAAGACTAAGGGACAGCAACAAGAGATGGTCATAGACTGCAGACAAGCAACATGAGATTGTCATATTATGGGACAGCAACAAGAGATGGTCAAAGACTATGGGACAGCAGCAAGAGATGGTCAAAGACTATGGGACAGCAGCAAGAGATGATCAAAGACTATGGGACCGCAACATGAGATGGTCAAAGACTATGGGACCGCAACATGAGATGGTCAAAGACTATGGGACAGCAGCAAGAGATGGTCAAAGACTATGGGACAGCAGCAAGAGATGGTCAAAGACTATGGGACAGCAACAAGAGATGATCAAAGACTATGGGACCGCAACATGAGATGGTCAAAGACTATGGGACCGCAACATGAGATGGTCAAAGACTATGGGACAGCAACAAGAGATGGTCATAGACTGAAGACACGGAACATGAGATGGCCAAAAACTAAGGGACAGCAACAAGAGATGGTCATAGACTGAAGACAAGGAACATGAGATGGCAAAAGACTAAGGGACAACAAGAGATAGTCATAGACTGCAGACAAGCAACAAGAGATGGTCATAGACTGCAGACAAGCAACATGAGATTGTCATATTATGGGACAGCAACAAGAGATGGTCAAAGACTATGGGACAGCAACAAGAGATGATCAAAGACTATGGGACCGCAACATGAGATGGTCAAAGACTATGGGACCGCAACATGAGATGGTCAAAGACTATGGGACAGCAGCAAGAGATGGTCAAGAACTATGGGACAGCAACAAGAGATGGTCAAAGACTATGGGACAGCAACAAGAGATGATCAAAGACTATGGGACCGCAACATGAGATGGTCAAAAACTATGGGACCGCAACATGAGATGGTCAAAGACTATGGGACAGCAACAAGAGATGGTCATAGACTGAAGACACGGAACATGAGATGGCCAAAAACTAAGGGACAGCAACAAGAGATGGTCATAGACTGAAGACAAGGAACATGAGATGGCAAAAGACTAAGGGACAACAAGAGATAGTCATAGACTGCAGACAAGCAACAAGAGATAGTCATAGACTGCAGACAAGCAACAAGAGATTGTCATAGACTGCAGACAAGCAACATGAGATTGTCATATACTATGGGACAGCAACAAGAGATGGTCAAAGATTATGGGATAGCAACTAGAGATGGTCATAGACTGCAGATAAGGAACATGCGCTGGTCAGAAACGAATGGACAAAACAACAGATGGTCATAGACTACAGACAAGCAAAATGAGATGGCCAAAAACTATGGGACAGCAACAAGAGATGGTCAAAGACTGCAGACAAGCAACATGAGATGGTCAAAGACTAGGGGACAACAAAAGATGGTCATAGACTGCAGGCAAGCAGCATTGCATGGTCAAAGACTATAGGACAACAACAAGAGATAGCCATTGACTGCAGCCAAGCAGCATGAGATAGTCAAAGACTATGGAACAGCAACATCCGATGGCCGAAGACTAAGGGACAGTAACAAGAGATGGTCATAGACTGCAGACAAGCAAAATGAGATGGTCAAAGGAGGAGGGATGCTTTGTCCCCATTGGAAGATTCCCCTTCTACTTCTCTTCAAGTGGCAACTGAAAATTTAATATTTCCCTAGGCTTTAAGCCAGGTGAGAATGGTCCTCAGGACCAACAGAGTGAATCTCTTTAGCGGGAACAGGGACAGCCATTAAAACACTAGAAAGTGGATAGAAGGTGCCGGAACTGTGAAACACCATATTGTATATATTCAAGTTCAAAGATAAGCTTATTCCAATGGTTTGCACCTCCAACGCGTTTTGTGGGAGTGTATATGGAGTGAATAATAAAAATAGAGGTGGATGCTGCTGGAGTGTACTGAAGTGTTTCGGGTTTGGACAGTGATCATCAACAGCTGGCTTGACCAGCTCCACTCCAATAGGAAGTTGGTGGAGTTACAGCCACTGAAACGTGTCAGCTTTGCAACACTTTACCATTGGAATAAGCTTGTATTTGTTTACGATGTGCATCTTCAACCTGACAGGGGTTCTATCTTCACAACACTTTATCTAAATCTAAAAAAAAAAAAAAAATAGATAAACTTCAAGCTTGGAAAGGAAGGGCTACAGCAGACCAAGGTATCTATTATCATAAACTATACAGTATATCACATTCACATTTAGGCAATGTTTTCTCAACTACCAGCTGAGAACAGGAAGACAGGAAGACAGGAAGACAGGAAGACAGGTTGCATTGAACCAGGGATGACCACAACTGGTTGACTAAAAAAGAGAAAAACCATTAAACCATTTCCCAAATTTTCTGGTAAATTGCACCAGCTGAGCAGGTTTTCCCATGAAACAGATTGAAATCTTATGTTTAGGGGTATCAATAGAAATCACAGGGCTCAGTGGTAACATTTTGGAGTTTACAGAGGTGGACAGTCGGAGGAAGAATGCGCCCTTACATTGGTGGTCAGTGGGAGGAGAATGCCCTTCACGTTGGTGGTCAATGCGAGAAAGAAAGTCCCTTACGTTGGTGACAGTGGGAGAAAGAATACTCCTCGCATTGGCGGTCAGTGGGAGGAATAATTCTCCTTACATTAGTGGTCAGTGGGAGGAATAATGGTTCTTAGTTTTGGGGTCAGTGGGAGGAAGAATGTCCCTTACATTGGTAGTCAGTAGGAGGAAGAATGTCCCATATGTTGGTGGTCAGTGGGAAGAATGCTCCTTACATTGGTGGTCAGTGGAATGAAGAATGTCCCATATCTTGGTGGTCAGTGGGAGGAAGAATATCCCCTACATTGGTGGTCAGTGAGATGAAGAATGCCCCTTACATTGGTGTTCGGTGCAATGAAGAATGTCCCTTATGTTGGTTGTCAGTAGAATTAAGAATTCCCTTCACATTGTGGTCAGTGGGAAGAATTATCCTTACATTGGTGGTGAGTTGGATGAAGATTGTCCCTTACATTGGTGTTCAGTAGGAGGAAGAATGTTCCATACGTTGCTGGTCAGTGGGAACAATGCTCCTTACATTGGTGGTCAGTGGGATGGAGAATGCCCTTCACGTTGGTGGTCAATGGGAGAAAGAGAAAGTCCCTTACGTTGGTTGACAGTGTGAGAAAGAATACTCCTCACATTGGCGGTCAGTGGAAGGAAGAATTCTCCTTACATTAGTGGTCAGTGGGGCGAAGAATGTTTCTTAGTTTGGGGGTCAGTGGAACAAAGAATGCCTCTTACATTGGTGGTCAGTGGCAGGAAGAATGTCCCATACGGTGGTAGTCAGTGGGAAGAATGCTCCCTACATTGGTGGTCAGTGGAATGAAGAATGTCCCATATGTTGGTGGTCAGTGTGAGGAAGAATATCTCCTACATTGGTGGTCAGTGAGATGAAGAATGCCCCTTACATTGGTATTCAGTGCAAGGAAGAATGTCCCTTACCTTGGTGGTCAGTGGGATAAAGAATTTATTTCACATTGGTGGTCAGTGGGAAGAATTATCCTTACATTGGTGTTCAGTGCAAGGAAGAATGTCCCTTACATTAGTAGTCAGTAGGAGGAAGAATGTCCCATATGTTGGTGGTCAGTGGGAGGAAGAATGTCTCTTACATTGGTAGTTAGAAGGAGGAAGAATGTCCCATATGTTGGTGGTCAGTGAGAAGAATGCTCCTTACATTGGTGGTCAGTAGGAAGAAGAATGTCCCATACATTGGTGGTCAGTGGGAAGAATGCTCTTTACGTTGGTGGTCAGTGAGAAGAATGCTCCTTACATTGGTGGTCAGTAGGAGGAAGAATGTCCCATACATTGGTGGTCAATGGGAAGAATGCTCCTTACATTGGTGGTCAGTAGGAGGAAGAATGTCCCATACATTGGTGGTCATTGGGAAGAATGCTTCTTACATTGGTGGTCAGTGGAATGAAGAATGTCCCATATGTTGGTGGTCAGTTGGATGAAGAATATCCCTTACATTGGTGGTCAATGGGAAGAACTCCCCTTACATTGGTGATCAATGGGGCAAGGAAAAAAATGCCCTCTTTCACTGGACATAATGGGGGGTAAAGAGTCCTCTTACATTGGTGGTCAGTTGGGGGAAGGGTGCCCCTTAATATGCTGGTCACTGTGGGGGGGATGCTCCCTTACATTGGTGGTCAGTGGGGAGGAAAAACGTCTCCTTACATTGTTGACCATTAGCAGAAAGAACACCCAGAGCATGGTTTACTTGAAACCTCTAGCATGCTTGGATGGACCTAGTATGTGCAGATTAATAATAGGAGGCTTATGTCATTGCAAATCATCACCTTATTTCGCCTAATACATTTGTTTTCTAGGATCAATACTGCCATCTACTGGTCATAATGCAGTATAACCTTGTTTGAGGTGTTTCAGAAAAAAAAATGGCATTGTGGCCACTAGATGGAGCTGATGATTCTAGGAAATCAGGAAAATTATGGTGAAAATTCATAATGAATGACACATTCGCGTAGCAATTTTTTTTTTTGGTTATAAATCGACCCCAAGTGAATATTGGTTTGTATTGAAAGGGGGAAAAGGCCCCCCAAAAAAATGCATCCCCTCTCAAAACACTGGCCGGTGCTGCTGGACTGTTCCAGGCTTAGTGGAGGCAGAGAAGAATTGCTGGAAACAAAATATTATTCATTCTCCATCTGCTTTCCAAGCCCGTGCACAGTCTGGAGTGGAGTCCTCCAGGTTGAGGAGTCTGGTAGCAGCTTGGGGAATGTTGGAATTCGATCTGGCCATATCTCCATCCTCTCCATCACTCCACAGGATGCTTTTTTTTTGGAAGTCCTGACAGCGCCCAGCGGCGGCGGGGAGCCACGCTAATCATGTGTGTGTGTGGAATGGGGACCCCCTTCCTGTGTGGATTGGGTTACCAGCCATTCGTAGATCTTATCCAGCCAGGCCTGTGGTTAGCTGTAGGCCCGTCCTTCTTCTTCTAGTAGATGGAGTCTGGGAGGACGGTCATGGAACAGATACACGAAACGTGTTCCCTGGTTCACATCAGCCACTCCGATTTACACAGATTCCATCATCATCCAGACAGGTTTAATTAGAACCATGGAGGAGAGGGATGATATCACATCTCACGTCGGAAGTCATGACTGGAACCCATCAGTGTGGAGGTCTGGGAAGGATCTCGCGTGTCCAAGTCATGGAGGAACTGGTTGGAGTTCTTCACATTCAGCTGGGGGGGGATGAGGAGGTTCCACCAGGACTCATTCAAATATCAGCACCAGTTCCAGTGACTTATCTTTATATCCATGTGGGCTATCCAGCTCCCCTTTAAGTAGATGTAAACCCTAACCGAATGGTATTACGGGTGCTAACATGTATCCAAAACTAGTCCCAGTTTGTGAATAAAATATTGTTTTCATCTTTTTTTTTTCTTTCATTTGTGCATGTTTCTAATCTCCTGCGGGCTCTTTGCAGCCACTCCAGAGGTGGCTGCGTGGCGTTATCCAGGGCAAGTTTCCTGGTGGTGACAACAGTAGACAATGTCAGTGTGTTGTTGCGTGCTGAACCCTGTGTGAGAGGGTGACAATGCAGGAGCACAACTGGGAGACAGGAACAGAGTGTTGAAACACCAGGGATGATGATTATTATTATTAATAATAATAACATATAATGCTAATAATAAAACATAATGCTAATAAATAATGGTATTATATTATTATTATTATTATTAATCATAAAAAATAATGCTAGAATTAATAATAATAATGCATAATAATATGGAATAATAGTGCTATTAATAATAATAATAATAATAATAATAATAATAACAATAATAATAATAATCATAGCAAGAACAATAAATAATGCTAATAATAAATAATAAATAACTATAATAAATAATGCTAATAGTAGTAGTACTAGTATTTCATATTATTTTTGTTATTATTTACTATTATTATTAATTATTATTATTATTATTATTATTATTATTATTATTAATAGCATTATCAGCATTACTTATTATTATCATTATTTTTTGTAATAATATCAGTATATTTTATAATAATCGTTAATTAAAAAAATGCAAAAAAGCTAATAAATAATGGTATCATAATATTATTATTATTATTATTATTATTCATAAAAAATACTGCTAATACTAATAATAATGCATAATAATATGAAATAATAATAGTAATAATAATAATTCATATTATTATGCATTATTATAATTATTATTAATAATAATAATAATAATAATAATAACATATAATGCTAATCATAAAAAAATGATACTAATAAATAATGGTATTATATTATTATTATTCATAAAAAATAATGCTAGAAATAATAATAATAATGCATATTAATATGAAATAATAATAATATTAATAATAATAATAATAATAATAATAATAATAATAATAATAATGATGCTAATAAAAATAGCAACAACAATAAATAATGCTAATAATATATAACAATAATAAATAATGCTATTAGTAGTAGTACTAGTATTTCATATTATTTTTATTATTATTATTATTATTATTATTAATAGCATTATCAGCATTACTTATTGTTATCATTATTTTTTATTGTTATCATTATTATTATTATCATAATAATAATAATCGTTAATAAAAAAAAATAATGCAAAAGAAAGCTAAAAAATAATGGTATCATAATATTATTATTATTCATAAAAAATAATGCTAATACTAATAATAATGCATAATAATACGAAATAATAATAACAATAATAATAATATTTCGCATTATTATTAATATTAGCATTATTTTTTATGAATAAAAATAATATTATGATACCATTATTTATTAGCTTTTTTTCTGCATTATTTTTTATTATTGGCAATAATGATTATTATTTTGATAATAATAATAAAAAATAATGATAATAATAAATAATGCTATTAATAATAATAATAATAATAATATGAAATACTACTACTGTAGTACTGCTACTACTACTAATAGCATTATTTATTATCGTTATTTATTATTTTATTAGCATTTTTTTTATTGTTGTTGCTATTATTATTAGCATTATTACTATTATTATTATTATTATTTCATATTATTATTATTTATTATTATTATACTAATAATAATAATTATTATTATTATTATTAGCATTATTTTTTATGAATATTAATAATAGTATAATAATATTATGTATTAGCATATGTATTAGCATTTTTTTTATTATAAATTATTATTATTTATTATTATTATTATTATACTAATAATTATTATTATTATTACTACTACTAATAATAATAATAATAAAAACAGCAATAATAAATAATGCTAATAGTAAAATAATAAATAAAGATAATAAATAAAGCTATTAGTAGTAGTTGTAGTAGTATTTCATATTATCATTATTATTATCATTATTTATTATCATAATTTTTTATTATGATGATATTGTTGTTATTATTATTATTATTATTATTATTATTATTATTATTTTTTTAATAAAAATAATGTGAATAAAGCTAATAATAATATTGCATAATAATAACAATATGAAATACTACTGCGTCCCGCGATTCTGTTTGCACGATTTTACCACGATTCGACGCAAAATGGAATGCCAAGGTGTGAAGGGATCCCGTAGTGTAGAATACACCCCAATGTTGGCAATGCCAGGGATCATTAAATATAAAGTGTGTGGATATGCTTGTGTTTAGTCAGTTAGAAAAGTGTCTGTCCTTCCCCCAGACACACAGCGCCATCTCTATTCCTGCCTTTTTCAGGGTTGGTCTTTTCGGAACCCCCCATTCTTTGCTCACAGTCGTCTCACAGGCATGGCGGCCTCTGACCAGCCTTGTCTTCTTCTTCTCTAGGAAATGGGAAGGAGGTGACCCCGGGGTCGCCAACCAGAAGACGCCCACCAGCCTGCTCCTGACCCCCGACAAGACCTTCCACAGCTTCGGCTACACGGCCAGAGACTTCTACCACGACCTGGACCCCGAGGAGGCCCGAGACTGGCTCTACTTCGAGAAGTTCAAGATGAAGATCCACAGCACCAGCGTAAGAGCCGACCAGGGCCGGGACAAGGGGGGGGGGGGGGCAGGAGGGGTGGCTGCCCCGGGCACAATGCTTTATTGCAGGGATTTGGGGCACCCTGTGCCAGTTGCTTCTGTTGTAAGGCTGCCAGGGGTAGTGACAGGGGCATCACTGCTAACCTTAAGGGTAAGAGGGGGGAGGGGGTGCAGTTTGCCAACTTTGCACTGGATGCTGAATAACCTTGTCCCAGAACTCCAGACAACTCAGGATCAGAGGGGGCGGGGGAGTAGACTGACATAAAAGACAAGGACCTGTAATATGTATGCAGTCTCTGATCATCTCCTGTAATATGTCTGCAGTCTCTGATCATCTCCTGTATTATGTCTGCAGTCTCTGATCATCTCCTGTATTATGTCTGCAGTCTCTGATCATCTCCTGTATTATGTCTGCAGTCTCTGATCATCTCCTGTATCATGTCTGCAGTCTCTGACCATCTCCTGTAGTATGTCTGCAGTCTCTGATCATCTCCTGTATTATGTCTGCAGTCTCTGATCATCTCCTGTGGTATGTCTGCAGTCTCTGACCATCTCCTGTACTATGTCTGCAGTCTCTGATCATCTCCTGTACTATGTCTGCAGTCTCTGATCATCTCCTGTAGTATGTCTGCAGTCTCTGACCATCTCCTGTATTATGTCTGCAGTCTCTGATCATCTCCTGTATTATGTCTGCAGTCTCTGACCATCTCCTGTAGTATGTCTGCAGTCTCTGATCATCTCCTGTACTATGTCTGCAGTCTCTGATCATCTCCTGTATTATGTCTGCAGTCTCTGACCATCTCCTGTACTATGTCTGCAGTCTCTGACCATCTCCTGTAGTATGTCTGCAGTCTCTGATCATCTCCTTTATTATGTCTGCAGTCTCTGACCATCTCCTGTACTATGTCTGCAGTCTCTGATCATCTCCTGTAGTATGTCTGCAGTCTCTGATCATCTCCTGTAGTATGTCTGTAGTCTCTGATCATCTCCTGTAGTATGTCTGCAGTCTCTGACCATCTCCTGTACTATGTCTGCAGTCTCTGACCATCTCCTGTATTATGTCTGCAGTCTCTGATCATCTCCTGTATTATGTCTGCAGTCTCTGACCATCTCCTGTACTATGTCTGCAGTCTCTGATCATCTCCTGTAGTATGTCTGCAGTCTCTGATCATCTCCTGTATTATGTCTGCAGTCTCTGATCATCTCCTGTATTATGTCTGCAGTCTCTGATCATCTCCTGTATTATGTCTGCAGTCTCTGATCATCTCCTGTACTATGTCTGCAGTCTCTGATCATCTCCTGTGTTATGTCTGCAGTCTCTGTCACCTCGGGTGACATTTGGGGCCACACCAGAAGCCTCCCATAGTAATAAAGTTGACCAGCACTGTGAAGCCGCCCTCTCCTCAGCCTCCTCCTGTAGTAATGCAGATTTCCTCCCGCAGGACCTGAGCATGAAGACGGAGCTGGAAGCTGTGAACGGGCGGAAGGTTCAGGCGCTGGAGGTCTTCGCACACGCCCTGCGATTCTTCAAGGAGCACGCCATAAAGGTGAGGAGGGCGCCATAAAGGTGAGGAGGGCGCCATAAAGGTGAGGAGGGCGCCATAAAGGTGAGGAGGGCGCCATACACACCCGAGGTGATCGACCTCTGTCCCCCCAACCTCACCATCGCTCTCTGCTCAGGACTGACAAATCGATCCCAAACAACCCACTGAGACAAAGTGTCTGAAATAAGAACTGTCTGTGCCACCAGAATCTGCACTTTCTGCCGATAGACATGTGTGCTGCTGAAAAAATTCTTTTTTTTTTTTTTCTCGTTTTCGTTTCTTTTTTTTATTTTTCCTTTTTTTTTTTTCGGATCATTCGTTATGATCGATATTCGTTATTTCGAATAAATTTATAAATTCGGATACATTCGAATTCATTACACTCACTAACAGCCAAATTTGAAAAGAAATTCCAATACCTATAATTTAATAGTTTATAACTTTAAACTTATTTAAATTATTATTAATAAATAATAATATAAATTAAAAAATATATAATAACAGTTAATAAACGTAACAATTTAATTATAGTAGAAATTACCGAATGTTCATGCTTTAGAATTTTTAGATTTTCGTTCTTTCTGATTTTTGAATTTTGGGTTTTAGTTATTTCGAATTTTCTGATTTTTGTTATTATTTTCTGATTTTCATCCTTTTTCACATTTTTGGATTTTTGTTCTTATTCTTGGATTTTTGTTCTTTCCGATTTTCGAATTTCGGATTTTCATTATTTCGAATTTTCGGATTTTCGTTCTTCTTTTTGGATTTTTGTTCTTATTTTCAGGTTTTCGTTCTTTTTTTTTTCTGGATTTTTGTTCTTATTTTTGTTTTTTCGTTCTTTTTTTTTTTTTTTGATTTTTGTTCTTTCTGATTTTCGAATTTCAAATTTTCATTATTTCGAATTTTCGGATTTTCGTTCTTATTTTTCAGATTTTCATCCTTTTTCACATTTTGGATTTTCGTTATTTTAATTTTTTTTTTTCCTTGTTTTTGGATTTTTGTTCTTATTTTTGGATTTTCGTTCTTTCCGATTTTCAAATGTCGGATTTTCATTATTTCGAATTTTCGGATTTTCGTTTTTCTTTTTTTCTGATTTTTGTTCTTATTTTTGTTTTTTCATTTTTTTTTTTTTTTGATTTTTGTTCTTTTTGATTTTTGAATTTCAAATTTTCATTATTTCGAATTTTCGGATTTTCGTTCTTATTTTTGGATTTTGGTTCTTTTTTTCAGATTTTCATCCTTTTTCACATTTTGGATTTTCGTTATTTCAAATTTTTTTTTTTTTCTTATTTTTAGATTTTTGTCCTCATTTTTGGATTTTTGTTCTTATTTTTGGATTTTCGTTCTTTCCGATTTTCAAATGTCGGATTTTCATTATTTCGAATTTTCGGACTTTCGTTCTTTTTTTTTCGGATTTTGGATTTTTGTTAATTTGAATTCTCGGATTTTCCTTCTTATCTTTGGATTTTTGTTCTTTTTTTGATTTTCGTTCTTTCTGATTTTCAAATTTCTGATTTTAGTTCTTTTGAATTTCGTTCTTTTAGAAAATGTGTTTTCGGAAAAATTCTTTAAACGATCGACTGTCTCTGAATGAACGAATATGCCGAATTTTGACGAAAAAAAACAAAACGAATTGCACATGTCTATTTGCTAATCCACTACACAGTGTGACTGTTAAACCTGACCCCAATCCTTCCCTTCAGGCTCCTCTCCTTGGACTGAAACGGCTTATTCTGATCCTACTGCACACTATGAGCGTATCACAAGGTGCATTAGAAGCTGCAGCAAGTCAGAGCCACCTCCTGGCTGGAGGACATCCACAATCATGTAGCCCTTTTCTCCCCATCCATGACTGTCCCTGGTCCGCCCTCTTTATTAATTGGATTTTAATTCTTTCAATCATGACATTTGCATAACTCCTTCCAAGAGCCAGCCCACTGCTTACATCAGGACTGAAGACTCTTGAGAGGAGTACTGAGGCCGGGTGCTGTGTTCAGGAAGCTATGTACAGCAACCTGCTGGCCCCTCCCACCAGCCATGATCTGCCTGCATTGTATAGAGAAGCACAGAGACCTAGTTTTAAGGTCAATGGATCTAAAATAAGGTGTGTAAGGAAAATGGAAAGACTTCAGTTATACCAACCTACCCCAGACCAGAGAGGTGTGAATTGTCCCTTGTTGTCATTTGGTACCTGCGGATTGTTAACGATTGTCTTTGTCTCAGGAACTGCGGGATCAGTGCCCCTCCCTGGACGAGAAGGAGGCCATCCGATGGGTCATCACCGTCCCCGCCATCTGGAAGCAGCCAGCCAAGCAGTTCATGAGGGAGGCCGCCTACCTGGTAACATTTCATCAAATCATTCTTTGCAGCTATTACCTTTTGTACCACCACCCCCTCCCTTTAGAATGTAAGCTCTACGAGCCGGGCCCTCCTGTACCCTTTGTATTGAACTGTAATTGTGTTGTCCCCCTTATACATTGTAAAGCGCTGAGTAAACTGTTGGCACTATATAAATCTTGTATTATAATAATAATAATAATAATAATAATAATAATAATAATAATAATGGGTGACCCCCAACTAAAAACGTGCAATTCGTTTCTTTCCGAATTCGTTGTCTAACAAATTTTTGACAATATTGTTCATTCGGAAACATCCGAAATTAACGAAAACCTGTTTAACAAATTTTTCCGAATATTTGTAAATTTAAATATTGGAAAATTCGAAAATTCGTAAATTTGAAAATTCAAAAATGTTTATATCCGTAAATTCGAAAACCCGAAAATTTGTAAATTCATCAATTTGAAAAAATGTGTAAATCCGTAAATTCGAAAAATGTACTACATTTATAAATTCAAAAAAATCAGGAAATTCATCAATTTGAAAAAAATGTGTAAATTCGAAAAAAAAAATTCAGAAATTCGAAAATCTAAAAACCCAAAAATCTGAAATAATAACTAACTAATAATTACTTAACTATTACTAACTATGAAATTATAGATATTGGAATTTCCTTTCAAATTTGTTGGTGAACGAATTTATCTGAAGTTACAAATTATCCGAAATAACGAATGCCGCATCTAAACGAATGGAATGCAACGAATAATAATAAAAAGTTTTTATTTTTATTATCGTTATTTATTATTGATAATTCGTTCCGTTCCATTCGTTTAGATGCATTCGTTATTTCGGATAATTTGTAACTTCGGATAAATTTGTATTCATTCGCTAACAGGCCAAATTAGAAAGGAAATTCCAATAGCTACAATTTAATAGTTTGTTATTTCAAATCTTTCGAATTTTTGTGTTTTCAAATTTACGAATGTGCGAATATTCAGAAAAATTCATCAAACGGGTTTTCGTTAATTTGGATGTTTGCGAATTAACGAATTTGTCGAAGTTCGTCAAAAAATTAATTTTGGAACGAAACGAATTGCACATGTCTAGGAAGGCAGTGGCCCTGTGTTTCTGCTAAGCAGGAACACAGATCTCTGCCTTCCTACAGTACAAGCAGCTCCCCCACACAGTTAGCAAGCACTCCCTAGGGACACATTTAACCCTTTGATTGCCCCTGATGTTAACCCCTTCCCTGCCAGTGTCATTAGTACAGTGACAGTGCATTTTTTTTAGCACTGATCACTCTATTAGTGTCACCGGTCCCCAAAAAGTGTCAAAAGTGTCACTTAGTGTCCAATCTGTCCACCGCGGTGTTGCAGTCCTAAAAAGCTAAAAACCGCTGATCTCTGCCATTACTAGTAAAAATAAATATATTAAAATTCCATTAATACATTCCATAGTTTGTGGATGCAATAACGTTTGCGCTAACCAATCAATATACACATATTGGGATTTTTTTTTTACCAAACATACAGTGGGGCAAAAAAGTATTTAGTCAGCCACCAATTGTGCAAGTTCTCCCACTCCCCACATCACCCAAAAAGATGAGAGAGGCCTGTAATTGTCATCATAGGTATACCTCAACTATGAGAGACAAAATGTGGAAACAAATCCAGACAATCACATTGTCTGATTTTTGAAAGAATTTATTTGCAAATTATGGTGGAAAATAAGTATTTTGTCAATATCAAAAGTTCATCTCAATACTTTGTTATATATCCTTTGTTGGCAATGACAGAGGTCAAACGTTTTCTGTAAGTCTTCACAAGGTTGTCACACACTGTTGCTGGAATGTTGGCCCATTCCTCCATGCAGATCTCCTCTAGAGCAGTGATGTTTTGGGGCTGTCGCTGGGCAACACAGACTTTCAACTCCCTCCAAAGGTTTTCTATGGGGGTTGAGATCTGGAGACTGGCTAGGCCACTCCAGGACCTTGAAATGCTTCTTACGAAGCCACTCCTTCAGTGCCCGGGTGGTGTGTTTGGGATCATTGTCATGCTGAAAGACCCAGCCACGTTTCATCTTCAATGCCATTGCTGATGGGAGGAGGTTTTCACTCAAAATCTCACAATACATGGCCCCATTTATTCTTTCATGTACACGGATCAGTCGTCCTGTTCCCTTTTCAGAGAAACAGCCCCAAAGCATGATGTTAACCACCCCCATGCTTCACAGTAGGTATGGTGTTCTTTGGTTGCAACTCGGCATTCTCTCTCCTCCAAACACGACGAGTTGTGTTTCTACCAAACAGTTCTACTTTGGTTTCATCTGACCATATGACATTCTCCCAATCCTCTTCTGGATCATCCAAATGCTCTCTAGCAAACCTCAGACGGGCCCAGACATGTACTGGCTTAAGCAGGGGGACACGTCTGGCACTGCAGGATCTGAGTCCCTGGCGGCGTAGTGTGTTACTGATGGTAGCCTTTGTTACGTTGGTCCCAGCTCTCTGCAGGTCATTCACTAGGTCCCCCCGTGTGGTTCTGGGATTTTTGCTCACTGTTCTTATGATCATTTTGACCCCACGGGGTGAGATCTTGCGTGGAGCCCCAGATTGAGGGAGATTATCAGTGGTCTTGTATGTCTTCCATTTTCTAATTATTGCTCCCACAGCTGATTTCTTCATACCAAGCTGCTTGCCTATTGCAGATTCAGTCTTCCCAGCCTGGTGCAGGTCTACAATTTTGTTTCTGGTGTCCTTCGACAGCTCTTTGGTCTTCACCATAGTGGAGTTTGGAGTGTGACTGTTTGAGGTTGTGGATAGGTGTCTTTTATACTGATAACAAGTTCAAACAGGTGCCATTAATACAGGTAATGAGTGGAGGACAGAGGAGCCTCTTAAAGAAGAAGATACAGGTCTGTGAGAGCCAGAAATCTTGCTTGTTTGTAGGTGACCAAATACTTATTTTCCACCATAATTTGCAAATAAATTCTTTCAAAAATCAGACAATGTGATTGTCTGGATTTGTTTCCACATTTTGTCTCTCATAGTTGAGGTATACCTATGATGACAATTACAGGCCTCTCTCATCTTTTTAAGTGGGAGAAATTGCACAATTGGTGGCTGACTAAATACTTTTTTGCCCCACTGTATGTAGCAGAATACATATTGGCCTAAATTGATGAAGACATTTTTAGATTTTTTTATTGGATATGTTTTATAGCAGAAAGTAAAAAAATATTGTATCTTTTTTTTTCAAAACTGTCGCTCTTTTTTTGTTTGTAACGCAAAAAATAAGGTGATCAAATACCACTAAAAGAAAGCTCGATTTGTGGTAAAAATTCACATTAATTTTGTTTGGGTGCAACGTCGCACTGTCAGTTAAAGCGACACAGTGCCGTATCGCAAAATAAATGGCCAGGTCATGAAGGGGGGTAAAACCTTCCGGGGCTGAAGTGGTTAATACTACCTTAAGTGGTTGTGCCTGGTCTGAGGGGTGCATCTTGGGATATTTATCCAGGCATGTCTCCAACATCCCCCCAGTGATCCAACTCTTAGACTGTACATTGTAACGTTGTTCTCTGTGTTGTACTCACTGACTCTATCCTCTGTCATTTCTAGGCTGGTCTGGTGTCTCCAGAAAACCCGGAGCAGCTCCTGATCGCTCTGGAGCCGGAAGCCGCCTCCATCTACTGCAGGAAGCTCCGCCTACACCAGCTGATCGACCTCAGCAGCAAGTCCCTGTTCAACGGCGGCTTCCCCACCGACCGCACCCGCAGCATCGACTCCAGCTTCAGGATAGGTGAGCTCACCATCGGGCTGGTGCCGCGCGGCTGGGTCAGGACCACCCAGTATTGAAGTGTTCTGCTGGGTCAGGACCACCCAGTATTGACCTGTTCTGCCGGGTCAGGACCACCCAGTATTGAAGTGTTCTGCCAGGTCAGGACCACCCAGTATTGAAGTGCTCTGCCGGGTCAGGACCACCCAAAATGGAAGTGTTCTGCCGTGTCGGGATCACCCAGTATTGACCTGTTCTGCCGGGTCAGGACCACCCAGTATTGTAGTGCTCTGCTGGGTCAGGACCACCCGGTATTGACGTGTTCTGCCAGGTCAGGACCACCCGGTATTGACGTGTTCTGCCAGGTCAGGACCACCCAGTATTGACGTGTTCTGCCAGGTCAGGACCACCCAGTATTGAAGTGCTCTGCCGGGTCAGTCCACCCAGTATTGAAGTGTTCTGCTGGGTCAGACCCACCCAGTATCGACGTGTTCTGCTGGGTCAGGACCACCCAGTATTGAAGTGTTAAGCCAGGTCAGGACCACCCAGTATTGAAGTGTTCTGCCGGGTCAGGACCACCCAGTATTGAGGTGTTCTGCCGGGTTAGGACCACCCAGTATTGAAGTGTTCTGCCGGGTCAGGACCACCCAGTATTGAAGTGTTCTGCCGGATCAGGACCACCCAGTATTGAAGTGTTCTGCTGGGTCAGGACCACCCAGTATTGAAGTGTTCTCCTGGGTCAGGACCACCCAGTATTGAAGTGTTCTGCCGGGTTAGGACCACCCAGTATTGAAGTGTTCTGCTGGGTCAGAACCACCCAGTATCGATGTGTTCTGCTGGATCAGGACCACCCAGTATTGAAGTGTTCTGCCGGGTCAGGACCACCCAGTATTGAAGTGTTCTGCCGGGTCAGGACCACCCAGTATTGACGTGTTCTGCCAGGTCCGGACCACCCAGTATCGATGTGTTCTGCCGGGTAAGGACCACTCAGTATTGAAGTGTTCTGCTGGGTCAGGACCACCCAGTATTGAAGTGTTCTGCCGGGTCAGGACCACCCAGTATTGAAGTGTTCTGCCGGGTCAGGACCACCCAGTATCGACTTGTTCTTCCGGATCAGGACCACTCAGTATTGAAGTGTTCTGCTGGGTCAGGTCCACCCAGTAGTAAAGTGTTCTGCCGGGTCAAGACCACTCGGTATTGAAGTGTTCTGCTGGGTCAGGACCACCCAGTATTGAAGTGTTCTGCCGGGTCCGGACCACCCAGTATTGAAGTGTTCTGCTTGGTCAGAACCACCCAGTATTGAAGTGTTCTTCCGGGTCAAGACCACCCAGTATCGACGTGTTCTGCTGGGTCAGGACCACTCAGTATTGAAGTGTTCTGCTGGGTCAGGACCACCCAGTATTGAAGTGTTCTGCTGGGTCAGGACCACCCAGTATTGAAGTGTTCTGCTGGGTCAGGACCACCCAGTATTGAAGTGTTCTGCCGGGTCAGGACCACCCAGTATCGACTTGTTCTTCCGGGTCAGGACCACTCAGTATTGAAGTGTTCTGCTGGGTCAGGTCCACCCAGTATTGAAGTGTTCTGCCGGGTCAGAACCACCCAGTATTGAAGTGTTCTGCCGGGTCAAGACCACCCAGTATCGACGTGTTCTGCTGGGTCAGGACCACTCAGTATTGAAGTGTTCTGCTGGGTCAGGACCACCCAGTATTGAAGTGTTCTGCCAGGTCAGGACCACCCAGTATTGAATTGTTCTGCTGGGTCAGAACTACCCAGTATTGAAGTGTTCTGCCGGGTCAGGACCACCCAGTATTGAAGTGTTCTGCCGGGTCAGGACCACCCAGTATTGACCTGTTCTGCCGGGTCAGGACCACCCAGTATTGAAGTGTTCTGCCAGGTCAGGACCACCCAGTTTTGAAGTGCTCTGCCGGGTCAGGACCACCCAAAATGGAAGTGTTCTGCCGTGTCGGGATCACCCAGTATTGACCTGTTCTGCCGGGTCAGGACCACCCAGTATTGTAGTGCTCTGCCGGGTCAGGACCACCTGGTATTGACGTGTTCTGCCAGGTCAGGACCACCCAGTATTGACGTGTTCTGCCAGGTCAGGACCACCCAGTATTGACGTGTTCTGCCAGGTCAGGACCACCCAGTATTGAAGTGCTCTGCCGGGTCAGTCCACCCAGTATTGAAGTGTTCTGCTGGGTCAGACCCACCCAGTATCGACGTGTTCTGCTGGGTCAGGACCACCCAGTATTGAAGTGTTAAGCCAGGTCAGGACCACCCAGTATTGAAGTGTTCTGCTGGGTCAGGACCACCCAGTATTGAAGTGTTCTGCCGGGTCAGGACCACCCAGTATTGAAGTGTTCTGCCGGATCAGGACCACCCAGTATTGAAGTGTTCTGCTGGGTCAGGACCACCCAGTATTAAAGTGTTCTCCTGGGTCAGGACCACCCAGTATTGAAGTGTTCTGCCGGGTTAGGACCACCCAGTATTGAAGTGTCCTGCTGGGTCAGAACCACCCAGTATCGATGTGTTCTGCTGGATCAGGACCACCCAGTATTGAAGTGTTCTGCCGGGTCAGGACCACGCAGTATTGAAGTGTTCTGCCGGGTCAGGACCACCCAGTATTGAAGTGTTCTACCGGGTCAGGACCACCCAGTATTGACGTGTTCTACCAGGTCCGGACCACCCAGTATCGATGTGTTCTGCCGGGTCAGGACCACTCAGTATTGAAGTGTTCTGCTGGGTCAGGACCACCCAGTATTGAAGTGTTCTGCCGGGTCAGGACCACCCAGTATTGACTTGTTCTTCCGGTTCAGGACCACTCAGTATTGAAGTGTTCTGCTGGGTCAGGTCCACCCAGTAGTGAAGTGTTCTGCTGGGTCAAGACCACTCGGTATTGAAGTGTTCTGCTGGGTCAGGACCACCCAGTATTAAAGTGTTCTGCCGGGTCAGGACCACCCAGTATTGAAGTGTTCTGCTTGGTCAGAACCACCCAGTATTGAAGTGTTCTTCCGGGTCAAGACCACCCAGTATCGACGTGTTCTGCTGGGTCAGGACCACTCAGTATTGAAATGTTCTGCTGGGTCAGGAACACCCAGTATTGAAGTGTTCTGCTGGGTCAGGACCACCCAGTATTGAAGTGTTCTGCTGGGTCAGGACCACCCAGTATTGAAGTGTTCTGCTGGGTCAGGACCACCCAGTATTGAAGTGTTCTGCTGGGTCAGGACCAGCCAGTATTGAAGTGTTCTGCCGGGTCAGGACCACCCAGTATCGACTTGTTCTTCCGGGTCAGGACCACTCAGTATTGAAGTGTTCTGCTGGGTCAGGTCCACCCAGTAGTGAAGTGTTCTGCCGGGTCAAGACCACTCGGTATTGAAGTGTTCTGCTGGGTCAGGACCACCCAGTATTGAAGTTTTCTGCCGGGTCAGGACCACCCAGTATTGAAGTGTTCTGCTTGGTCAGAACCACCCAGTATTGAAGTGTTCTGCCGGGTCAAGACCACCCAGTATCGACGTGTTCTGCTGGGTCAGGACCACTCAGTATTGAAGTGTTCTGCTGGGTCAGGACCACCCAGTATTGAAGTGTTCTGCCAGGTCAGGACCACCCAGTATTGAAGTGTTCTGCTGGGTCAGAACTACCCAGTATTGAAGTGTTCTGCCGGGTCAGGACCACCCAGTATTGGAGTGTTCTGCCAGGTCAGGACCACCCAAAATTGAAAAAAAGGTGTTTAGCTTCACAGACTGTCCCCTACTGCACGCAGGAGGGGGGCTGAACTTCCGAGGGGTCTCGCCATGGCGAGGTCTCTTGGAAGTGGGGACAGGTTCCTGTCAAAAACAGGTACCTTCCCCCCCCCACCTAAAGGTGCCAAATGTAGCACCAGAAGGGGGGGGGAGGAGAAAGCAAACAAGTGGAGCTTCCCCTCTTTTGGGTGGCGCTCCACTTTAACTAACTGGTACTAAAAAGGAGGTTGGGACAGAGGTTGATACCAAATGACATAACTAAACAAGTTGTGATGTCCCAGAACTGCCACTAGATGTCAGCATATTACAGATCAATAATGACCTGATGCAGTTCAATAAAACAGAAAAAATACACAAAAGTGGGACAGCACTCTAGTGATACATTTCACCTCTCATTTCTTTCTTTTATTTATAACTTATTTTGCTTTCTAATATAATTATATATTGTTAAGGAAATCTCCAGGCAAATTTTAAAATGTAACGATGAGTAGGAGGGAACCTGGCTGGGATGAGTCTGAATTTGCTCCTCCAAACCCAATGGGAAGTCCGCAACCCCCAAACTTAGCGCTGACCCCTCATTGAAGTCTATGGGAGGTGAAACCAGCTATGAGCAAGATATGGGGGGAGTGGGGGGGATGTTCCCCTTAAAGTTGCAGCACAGCGCTTATCCAGACATGTATCCTGGGTGGCCCGAAAGGGCAGTGAACATGTTACACCAGACCAGGCCGCCATTGCAACTTTGGGGAGTACCTTGCAAGGGGGAGGAGGAAAAAGGGTCTGGAGGAACAAGGGTCTCATCCCCACATCTGTTGCCCCAAGAAGGAGGTGGGGGAGGCTTTAGCACCATCTTTGGGAACAAGGGTCTCATCCCCACATCTGTTGCCCCAAGAAGAAGGTGGGGGAGGCTTTAGCACCATCTTTGGGAACAAGGGTCTCATTCCCACATCTGTTGCCCCGAGAAGAAGGTGGGGGAGGCTTTAGCACCATCTTGGGGAACAATGGTCTTATCCTCACATCTGTTGCCCCGAGAAGAAGGTGGGGGAGGCTTTAGCACCATCTTGGGGAACAATGGTCTTATCCTCACATCTGTTGCCCCAAGAAGAAGGTGGGGGAGGCTTTAGCACCATCCTGGGGAACAAGGGTCTCATCCCTACATCTGTTGCCCCAAGAAGAAGGTGGGTGAGGCTTTAGCACCATCTTGAGGGAAAGGGGTCTCATCTCCACATCTGTTGCCCCAAGAGGAAGAGGGGAACGGCTTTAGCACCATCTTGAAGAACAGTGGTCTCATCCCCACATCTGTTGCCCCAAGAAGAAGTTGAGGGAGGCTTTAGAACCATCTTGAGGGAAAAGGGTCTCATTCCCACATCTGTTGCCCCAAGAAGAAGGTGGGGGAGGCTTTAGCACCATCTAGAGGAACAAGGGTCTCATCCTCACATCTATTGCCCCAAGAAGAAGGTGGGGGAGGCTTTAGAACCATCTTGAGGAACAAGGGTCTCATCCTCACATCTATTGCCCCAAGAAGAAGGTGGGTGAGGCTTTAGCACCATCTTGAGGGAAAGGGGTCTCATATCCACATCTGTTGCCCCAAGAGGAAGAGGGGAGAGGCTTTAGCACCATCTTGAAGAACAGTGGTCTTATCCCCACATCTGTTGCCCCAAGAAGAAGTTGGGGGGGGGGCTTTAGAACCATCTTGAAGAACAGTGGTCTCATTGCCACATCTGTTGCCCCAAGAAGAAGGTGGGGGGGGGGGGGGGGGCTTTAGAACCATCTTGAGGAACAAGGGTCTCATCCTCACATCTATTGCCCCAAGAAAAAGGTGGAATATGGGAATTATCTTTCCAACAGTGACTCAGACAATAATAATTATAAAAATAAAATTTAAAAAAAAACAAGACAGAGGTTCTAATCCATATATTCTCCAAAATGTAAATACAAGTTATGGCTGGAGCTGGTTGTTAATTTTAAAAAAAAAGTGTTATTGCTAAAAATACTTTTAAAAATGTTTTTCTTCTCCCCAGCGAGAGAGCAGCTGCGGAGATCTCGGCACAGTCGGACATTCCTGGTGGAGACGGGCATGGGGGAGTTGTGGTCGGAGATGCAGGCAGGTAAGGGGTTTCATTTTTTTTTTTTTTTCACTTTTGAAGCTTTCAGGATTTACTTTTGGAAATACAGAATTTGGAGAGATCAAATAATCTGCTGCCATCTAGTGGCCAACATTGATAGTGAATGCTATCAAAATTGCCCTCTAGATGGCAGCAGATAGTTCATGATGGGGAAAAAATAAATAAATAATACTGTAATTTGCCTTTCTTGGCACCAATCCATTGATGCTGCCATGTTGGTGCCAGGAAATGACATTTGAATGAAAGGAGAAAACAGGTCAAAGCGGTATTAAACCCAAATCCAAAATTGTAATATCTTGCAGCTTACCAATCATTCCATGTGGTGGCTGCATTTGTTTTCTTTTTTAGGCTTTTTTTCCCCTTTGTATTCACCTGGTGATCTGGCCAGTAACACACCGGTATTGGAGCGCCCCCACTCTGGATGAAGGAGCACTTTTGCACAGCAGCATTGTTAATAGGGGGGGGGTGGGGGTGGGGGGGGGGGGTAGATGTATTATCAGATTTAAATATACTAACAAACTGAAGCCAAGCTCCAGCTAATACTGTATAAGTGGTTACAGCAAACTGTTTGTTTTTTTTCCTTGTGGGATATGAATGAATAAAACTGATTATTGTAAGCACCCCCTGTCAGTGGTAAATGGTTTGTCTCATCCATGTAAACTGATACATTCTTCTGGAGAGCTTGAGCTTTTAAAAAATCAACGGGATCACCAGGTGAGACTAAAAGAAAGTCTAAAAAAAAGAAAACAAATGCAGCCATCACATCTGATAATTGGTGAGCCGCAATGTAATAAATGTTTGTTTTTGGGTTTAAGCCAATTTTTTTTACAGTATTAATTCCTGTATTCGTCCTAACTGTCTGGTCACATTGTTATTATGAAAAAAAAAAAGATATCAAATATTTTATGTTTATAATATATATATATATATACACACACACAGTATATACACTATATTACCAAAAGTATTGGGACACCTGCCTTTACACGCACATAAACTTTAATGACATCCCAGTCTTAGTCCGTAGGTTCAATATTGAGTTGGCCCACCCTTTGCAGATATAACAGCTTCACCTCTTCTGGGAAGGCCGTCCACAAGGTTTAGGAGTGTGTCTATGGGAATGTTTGACCATTCTTCCAGAAGAGCATTTGTGAGGTCAGGCACTGATGTTGGATGAGAAGGCCTGGCTCGTAGTCTCCATTCTAATTCATCCCAAAGGTGTTCTATTGGGTTGAGGTCAGGACTCTGTGCAGGCCAGTCAAGTTCCTCCACCCCAAACTTGCTCACCCATGTCTTTATGGACCTTACTTTGTGCACTGGTCCAAATCATTTGGTGGAGGGGGATTATGGTGTGGGGGGTTGTTTTTCAGGGGTTGGCCCCTTAGTTCCAGGGAAGGGAACCCTTATGGCGTCAGCATACCAAGACATTTTGGACAATTTTATGCTCACCAGTCAACATTGGCGTCAGCAGGGGGGGTGTAATAGCAGGTCCCGCCTTCAGGAGCCTGCAGCGCCTATGATGGATGTTCCACTGGTGCAATGCCGGGACCCTGCGATGTCCATCGTAGGCGATGCAGGCTCCAGAAGGCGGGAATTAAAATGCGGCCGCCGCGTCACTGTGAGAAGGCAAGTGGTTAAACTTCACATTTAAATCAATTAAAATCTGTTGAGCCCCTCAGATAATATCTTATCATGTCTTCTCACAACATGAATCCAAGGAGGGCGCCACAATCAACCCCACCAGACTTCACCCACACTATATGGACCCCTCCACCAGTACTTGGCACTGGCATATGGTGAATCATTGTGCTATAAATCATTTAAAGCCAAATTATACCCAAAACCAAAAATGTAATGTATTGCAGCGACTGCATTCGTTTTCTTTTTTAGGCTGTTTTTTCCTCTGTTTTCACCCGGTGATCCGACCAGTAACACCCCTCCTGTATTAGAGCCCCCCCCCACCCCCCACTCTGGATGAAGGAGCACATTGCTCATTGCCCGTCTGTGGGGAGGGGAGTGTTAGATGTATTAGCATATTTAGATACATTAAGAAATGGAAGCCAAACTCCAGCTAATACTAATACTTTTAGGATAAAGGTTTTACGTGAATGAATAAAAAACTGACCATTGTAGGCACCCCTGTCAGTGGTAAATGGTTTGTCTCAACTCTGTAGCTGATACATTCTGTTGGAGAGCTTGAGCTTTTGAAAAAAAAACAAAAGACTTACTAGCCAGATCACCAGATGAGAATAAAAGAAAGAAAACCTAAAAAAAGAAAACAAATGCAGCCGTCACATCTAAGAATTGGTGGTCAGCTGCAATATAATAAATGTTTGCTTTTGGGTTGAATATCGCTACAAAAAGGGGCACTTATACCCCCTTCTTGCCCATTTTCAGCGCTGTCACTTTTTGAATGACAATTACCCAGTCGTGTACACATTGTACACATATGACATTTTATTCCTTTTCTTTCACAAAAATAGAGCTTTCTTTTGGTGGTATTTAATCAGCACTGGGTTTTTTATTTTTTGTTGAACCAATAAAAAAATGACAGAAAATTTTGAAAAAAAAAAACATTTTCATAGTTTGTTATAAAATTTTGCAAATAGGTAATTTTTCTCCTTCATTGATGTGCGCTGATGAGGTGGCACTGATGAGGCTGCACTGATGAGGCTGCACTGATGAGGCGGCACTGATGAGGCGGCACTGATGGGCACTGATGAGGCGGCGCTGATGGGCACTGATGAGGCGGCACTGATGGGCACTGATGGGCACTGATGAGGCTGCACTGATGAGACCGCACTGATGAGGCGGCACTGATGGGCATTGATGAGGCGGTGCTGATGGGCGCTGATGAGGCTGCGCTGAAGAGGCGGCACTGATGGGCACTGATGAGGCTGCACTGATGGGCACTGATGGGTGGCACTGATGAGGCTTCACTGATGAGCCGGCACTGATGGGCACTGAAGGCTGCACTGATGAGGCGGCACTGATGGGCACTGTTCAGGCAGCACTGATGGGTGCTGATGAGGCTGCACTGATGAGTCTACACTGATGAGGCGGCACTGATGGGCACTGATGAGGCGGCACTGATGGGCGATGATGAGGCTGCACTGATGAGGCGGCACTGATGGGCATTGATGAGGCTGCACTCATGGGCACTGATGAGGCTGCACTGATGAGATGGCACTGATGGGCACTGATGAGGCGGCACTAATGAGGCTTCACTGATGGGCACTGATGGGTGGCACTGATGGACACTGATGAGGCTTCACTGATGAGGCGGCACTGATGGGCACTGATGAGGCTGCACTGATGGGCACTGAAGGCTGCACTGATGAGGTGGCACTGATGGGCACTGTTCAGGCAGCACTGATGGGCGCTGATGAGGCTGCACTGATGAGGTGGCACTGATGGGCACTGATGAGGCTGCACTGATGAGATGGCACTGATGGGCACTGATGAGGCGGCACTGATGAGGCTTCACTGATGGGCACTGATGGGTGGCACTGATGGGCACTGATGAGGCTTCACTGATGAGGCAGCACTGATGGGCACTGATGAGGCTGCACTGATGAGGCTGCACTGATGGGCACTGAAGGCTGCACTGATGAGGCGGCACTGATGGGCACTGTTCAGGCAGCACTGATGGGCGCTGATGAGGCTGCACTGATTGGCACTGATGAGGCGCATGCACTGATGGGCACTGATGAGGCTGCACTGATGGGCACTGATGAGGCTGCACTGATGAGATGGCACTGATGGGCACTGATGAGGCTGCACTAATCAGGCGGCACAGATGGGTGCTAAAGAGGCTGCAATGATGAGGAGGCACTGATGAGGCGGCACTGATGGGCACTGATGAGGCGGCACTGATGGGCACTGATGAGGCTGCACTGATGGGCAATGATAGGTGGCACTGATGGGCACTGATGAGGCTGCACTGATAGGTGGCATGAGGGAATGGTGGGCACTGATTGGCAGCAGTGATAGGTGACACTGATGAGGAGGTACTGGTGGGCACTGATAGGCAGCATTGATGGGCACTGTTGGGACTGCACTGATAATCAGGACATTGATAATCAGTACCCCGATTATCAGTGCCGATGTCCCTTTAGCACAAGCTGGTTATCGGTTCTCTTCTCCTCTTTCTGCTGTCAGCGTGAGGAAAGAAAAGCCAATAACTGGCTTCTATTTGCATCCGTGATCAGCTGATCATGTGGTAAAGGGCCGCTGTGATTGGTCCTTTACCCTGATCTGTGATCAGCTGAGTCCGAAGGACGCGGGCAGCACCATCACGGGAGGACGTCCTCTGTATGCCCTCGGATGCCCTCCAGCCAGGAAACAAGGCGGGGCTCTATCTGACTTGCTGAAGTTTCTAATGCACATTGTGAGAAGCTCACAGCGTTCAGTGAAATCAGAGGAAGTCATTTCAGTCCAAGAGAGGAGCCGGTACAAACTGTGCGAGACTGAAGGGGAAGGCCGGAGGGGGGGTCGGGGGGGGGATTTAATCCCTTGGACTGAATTCCTCAGAAATAAAAAAAATGAAGAAAATCACAAAGTTTCCAAAGAGAAGAGGAAGAAAAAATGCAGAAAATGTGCAGAACGGCGGCGAGGATTTGGGCTGATTTCAGCACATGTGGGAGTCCGGGAGATGGAGATGGAGACTGATAGTGAAACTGAGCGGAGCGCAGACAGGGCTCAGATAAAACGTGGAGCTCGGAGTCCACGGGGAGGGGAAATCAGACATCAAACTTTTCTTTATGGCTTGTGATCCTCTGAGAAAATGTACTGTGATGTAAGAGGGGTTCTGAAGTAAGGAGGGGGGCTTTGATTGGGGTTCTGAAGTAAGGGGGGGGGGGCTTTGATCGGGCCTCTGATGTAAGGAGGGGGGCTTTGATCGGGGTTCTGAAGTAAGGAGGGGGGCTTTGATCGGGGTTCTGAAGTAAGGGGGGGGGGGCTTTGATCGGCCTCTGATGTAAGGGGGGGGTCCTGATGGGTACTCTGATGTAAGAGGGGTCTCTGATGTAAGAGGGGTCTCTGATGAGCTCAGGTTTATGTGGAATTTCTCTGGTTTGTTAATGAAGTTCTTTCCTGAGTTGTTATAACTCACACCATACCAAAACACTTCATGTAAAACGTCTTCATTCATTTCACTTGTATTCACTGAATTTCTAAAAACTGATTTTTTTTGGCCGGTGAATATTTGTAATATAGGATGAAAAGTCTGGAGTCCCCCCCGTTATAGACCAATTAAATGTCAATAAAATACCTGGCTCTCTGGCATTGGCAGTTGGAGGAACCCCCCCTGGCAGGTCAGATGAGGTGGTTGGACGAGGAGAAGTTGGCCGTGTTCTCAGTCCTGTAAAGTGTTTTTATGACTCCCGGGTGGGACGTGGTGAGGTCACTATTGGACTGTTGGTGGATGAGCGGGTGGAGCAGGATACTGAGCTGAGGGTTCAGAGCTAAAATTAAAGTGTTGTATTTCCTGTGCAGGGGAGGGGGATCGCACTGTCCAGGTCTCCTCATGACCGGCACACTAGAGGGCATGGAGGCCCTAAACACATTGCACAACGTTTAAAGTTTACTTGTTACCAGACCGTTCATTTCAATTAAAATCCTAAATCCTTGAACCCCCCCCAAAACCCCCTCCCACCCCTACAAAATTGACTCCCCCCATTTTTTCTTGTTAATGCTTGCCCCATCCTGTCTTCAGAGCCACCATTCTTGCCTAGGCAAGAATGACATCTCCAGTGCTGTGAAGCCTCCTTCACGAATCCCAGCATGCCTACTTCTCCTCCAGACCTCTACTGGAGCTCCATTACGCCAGCATGAAGTTTTGGAGAGTCTGTGGTCCCTTTACCAAGGTAACAGACGGAACCTTGAGAAAGGAGACCAAGGTGCCCTACAAACTTCAAGTTGGTCCAATGGAACTCCAGCAGAGGTCTGGACCGGAACTTGGTGAGCTGGTTCCATCTCTCTAGTTGGTCATGGTACCACCATTTGAGGAGTAATAGTAGGTTCTCTTTATCATCAGCCCAGACTTTTCTCTCTGTTCCCTGCCTAGGAGATCGCTACATTGTTGTGGACTGCGGTGGAGGTACGGTGGACCTCACAGTACATCAGATCGAGCAGCCAGAGGGGACATTGAAGGAGCTCTACAAAGCATCAGGTGAGACCGGTTTGTAGCATCAGAGGGAAGATAGGAGAATGTAGCTTCCTATAGCACCTTCCACTGTCCAACCCACTCTGGAAAACTGGAATCCAGAGAGGTCTCCAATAGAAACAAATCCGTCCATCTTTTCACTGATTGTAAGAACAGTCACCAGCAGACATTTGTAATGAGCTGAATCTCCACACATGGTTATAATAATGCAGTCTTAACTCTCAGCGATCACCGTTTTTGTCATTATTTACTTGTATTCTCTCCCTGCCCTGGCAGAATTGTTAGGCTGTAAGGCCACCATTGAGGATGTCTTCTGTCCTGCCTGTAAAAAAAAAGTTGAAATTGAAGCGCCACACCACTGCTAAGAGGTCCAGATACAACTTTATTCCATTAAAGATCAGGGGTACAATTCAAAAAGTAGCCAATAAAAACAAATATTTAATAGCAATAATATATTAACAATATATCATATATAATAATAACAATATTCATCACTAATATTGAAATGATACATTGTGGATGATAAGGTAACCTAATGAGAATAAAAAAAAATAAAAAAATAGAAATTTATATGTGTATAAATTGAACCATACATTAAACAATATGATTGTGCAATCGAAAAAACTGATAAAATAAATAAATAAATAAATAATAGTATTATTTTTTACTAGTGAACCATAACCATATACTGTAACAAGCAACCTAACAGTGTAACCCAAATCCTAACCAACAAACTAACTATATACAAAATGAGATACACGAATAAACAGGGCAATACCAGAGATGAACGGAGGAGGGAGGAACCAGGACTGGGATCAGGAACAAGGGGAGCAGAAATAAGGCAGGAGAGTACAGGATGCAGGGCAAGACCAAGATCTAGAGCAGGATAAACGGCACACAGTAGCTGGCTAGCAAAGCAAAACACTGATGCAAAGTGTAATAGTAAAGAAGGGACTAAATACCCTCCCAGCAGCCGACATCAGGTGGAGACTGATTACTGGAAACTGCTTGGAGACACCCGCTGGTGGACACCAGAACTACAGCCTACCCCTCAGAGAAGCACAGTGCCACCAGCAGGTGATCCAGATTCGGATGCATTTATAGAACAGTCACATGACTAAACAATATCAGGATTATATCAATAAACAATAAATACTTTGTTCACGGACTATTTTCCCTCACCTCCAGCAGCCCAGACAGTGTCAGTTATCAGTCTTGAGCTCAGGCAGCAGAGATGGCAGCCCCCCATGGGGGCCTCTGACAGGGGGAGGATAAAAGTGAATAACTGCACACACACTCATTCCTGAGAGGTATTGCTGCATTGTAATAACAGATTCAGGGTGAAGAATGAGATTCTTATCATTCTTGATTTTGTCTTCTCACATATCCCCACTTCCTGTCTATTATATAGAACAGGAAGTTGGGGGAAGTTGCCCCAGCAGGGAGATAGGGAACAGCAAAAAACACATTTTCTAGTCGAGCGAGGAAATGAACTATAGCAGGATGCTATCTGTGTTCCTATGATGGAAATTTCAAGCTGAACAAGCCAGTTGTCAGAAGATGAACAGAAGAGACATTTCTTTTGTAGGGACACATATAGCATTTCAGATTTAAGAGAGAAACCCTAATGGAGGAAAGAGATATTTAATGTAATCTTAAGCCCAACTTTAGCTAAATCGTTGTTCTGAATAGAGCAGGTAAGTGTTAGAGCCCTCGTCAGGTCTTCATTGCCACCTCACTTCCTCTAAGGACAGGAAGTAATAATAAATATCTACAATGGGGACACAAACAAAAAAGATGTTTTTAGTAGAGTAGGGGAGAGCTTCCAACCAGTGGAGGAACTAGCAGGGTCACAATGGTTGCCCTTGCGACCGGCGCTGGCATTCCGCCACCGTGGGGAGGCCCCAAGACAGTAGAAAGGTGGCCTGCCGCAGAACATTTGAAAGGGCCCCGTGACGGGTGTCAAGGGCAGGTGGGAAGAATCCCGGGCCCAGAGGGACGGGCCCCAGGCTTGAAGGGACGGGCCCCAGGCTTGGAGGGACGGGCTCCAGGCTTGGAGGGACGGGCTCCAGGCTTGGAGGAACGGGCACCAGGCTTGGAGGGACGGGCCCCAGGCTTGGATGGACAGGCACCAGGATCAGAGGGATGGGCACCAGGATCGAAGGGACGGGCCCCAGGACCAGAGGAAAAGGCCCTGGGATTGATGGAAAGGACCTTGGACCGATGGAAAGTGCCCTGGCGGTTAGGGGAGCCCTTAATGGTTCCTTGCACTGGGGCCCTGAAGGTTCTAGTTGCGCCTCTGCTTCCATCTTTTGCTTTTACCTTCCTGTCCCCATGACAACAGCTCCTCCCAGTCCTTGTATAGGTGTCACATGGACAGGAAGTGAAGCAAAATCTGTCCAATGGGGGTCACAGGCAGGAGCTAAAACCTGACAGAGATTCCAACACTTCCATTCAATATCCAAAACTAAAAAACATAAAGTTTTGGATAGAGTTGGACTTTTATATCTAGTAAATATGGCCATGGGCTAAGCATGGCTGGGTTTAGTCTAGAGGTATTAGATATAGTTCTCTATATAATGACCTCCTGACCTTTGGCCATGTTCTGTCCTTGAAGGGGGTCCATACGGATCTGTTGGGGTTGACCTCGCCTTTGAGAAAATGTTGTGCAAGATATTCAGCGAAGATTTCATCCAGACCTTCAAGATGAAGCGCCCAGCTGCCTGGGTGGATCTGATGATCGCATTTGAGGCCCGGAAAAGGACAGCCACCCCACAGAGGTCCAACCACTTGAACATCTCTCTCCCCTTCTCCTTCATCGACTTCTACCGCAGACACAAGGGGCATAACGTAGAGACGGCTCTCCGGAAGAGCAGGTAATTCAAGAAGATAAGCTTGTGTAATTTTAAAGGGTGGCTCCAAAAAAACTCTTTATTTAGTATGGAAAAGCTCAATGACTGATGAAGGGGGGGAGGGCATCCAGTCAAAGCATGGCTGAACTCTTGGCTTTTTAGTTGGACTATTTTTGTCCCTAGAAGTATCAAGACACAAATCTACTATGTTGAGCGCCCTCTAGTGGACTCTTCATAGGAATATGTAGAAACTCGAATTGGTGACAACAGTAGCTTTCACTCTTGTGCAAGGGTCCTAAACAGCAGCAGCGGATCAAACCATGCCTCATTCCCCCCAAACCTCAGAAAATATATTGTAGTTTAGCAGTTGAAGTTATGGCTTTCTCTGCAATTCAAGTTGGTTACCACTAGGTGGTGCTCAGCTCACCTTTTACCAGGAAAGTGTGCTTAAAACTTCAGCTGCCTGATATTTCTGGATTTAATTATGGTTTAAAAAACGAGCAATAAATATACATTTTGGAATTCTCTAAAACTCCTGTATACATGCAGATTGGCCAGCAGAAAATGTGTAAACATTAAGTCCTTGTCAAGTTTGTGGCCACCTGATCATCACACCTATATGAGCTTGTTTGACATCCTATTCCAAAACCATGACCATTACTTTGGAGTTTTCCCAACCTCAGTGGATATAACATCCTCCACTCTTCTGGTAAGGCTATTCACAAGAGTTTGGAAGGTATCTGAGGGAATTTTTTTTCCCAGCCTAAAGAACACTTGTGAGGTCAGGTACTGATGTTGGATGAGAAGACCTGGCTCCAAGTTGGCATTTTAGTTCATCTGAAAGGTGTTCAGTAGGGTTGAGATCACGACTCTGTGTTCAGTAGGGATGAGGTCAGGGCTCTGTCCTGTAGGGTTGAGGTCTGGGGCTCTGTGTTCAGTAGGGATGAGGTCAGGGCTCTTTTTTCAGTAGGGCTGGGGTCAGGGCTCTGTGTCCAGTAGGGTTGGGATCAGGGCTCTGTGTTCAGTAAAGTTCGAGGTCAGGGCTCTGTGTTCAGTAGGGTTGAGGTCAGGGCTCTGTGTTCAGGAGGGTTGAGGTCAGGGCTCTGTGTCCAGTAGGGTTGAGGTCAGGACTCTGTGTTTAATAGGATTGAGATCAGGGCTCTGTGTTTGGTAGGGTCGAGGTCAGGGCTCTGTGTTCACTAGGGTCAAGGTCAGAGCTCTCTTTCCAGTAGGGTTGAGGTCAGGGCTCTGTGTTCAGTAGGAATGAGGTCAGGGCTTTTTTTCAGTAGGGCTGAGGTCAGGGCTCTGTGTCCAGTGGGGTTGGCATCAGGGCTCTCTGTTCAGTAAAGTTCGAGGTCAGGGCTCTGTGTTCAGTAGGGTTGAGGTCAGGGCTCTGTGTTCAGTAGGTTTGAGGTCAGGGCTCTGTGTTCAGTAGGGTTGAGGTCAGGGCTCTGTGTCCAGTAGGGTTGAGGTCGGGACTCTGTGTTTAGCAGGATTGAGATCAGGGCTCTGTGTTTGGTAGGGTCGAGGTCAGGGCTCTGTGTTCACTAGGGTCAAGGTCAGAGCTCTCTGTCCAGTAGGGTTGAGGTCAGGGCTCTGTGTTCAGTAGGAATGAGGTCAGAGCTTTTTTTTCAGTAGGGCTGAGGTCAGGGCTCTGTGTCCAGTAGGGTTGTGATCAGAGCTCTGTGTTCAGTAGGGTTAAGGTCAGAGTTCTGTGTTCAGGAGGGTTGATGTCAGGGCTCTGTGTTCAGTAGAATTGAGGTAAGGGCTGTGTGTTCAGTAGGGTTGAGGTCAGGGCTCTGTGTTCAGTAGGGTTGAGGTCAGGGCTCTTTGTTCAGTAGGGTTGAGGTAAGGGCTCTGTGTCCAGTAGGGTTGGGATCAGGGCTCTGTGTCCAATAGGGTTGGGATCAGGGCTCTGTGTTCAGTAGGGTTGGGATCAGGGCTTTCTGTAGACCACTCAAGTTCCTCCAAACCAAACTCATAAATCCATGTCTTTATGGAGCTAGCTTTGTACACAGAGGCACATTCATGATGGAACAGAAAAGGACCTTCCCCAAACTGTTACCACAAGGTTGGGAGTGCACAATTGTCTAAAATGTCTTTGTACTGTAGCATTAATAGTACCGTTCACTGGAAACAATGCAACAAAAAAAGCTGCTCCAGGTGAGTGAGTCTCTGGGTAATCCCCACACACACTAGTCAGGTGCTTGCCCAGCTCACATGCTGTGTAACATAAGGAAATGATTCCGGACAGCTGCACTTCTAAAAATCCTTTTATTGAAGCTTCATATGACCAGTGGTTGACAGATGGAGCAGGGGACAAAGAGGTAGACGCGTTTCATGCAAATGTTAGTGCTTAGTCATTACCAATTGAAACTAGTCACCACAATCACCTATATACTGCTCTAATGTGTCATCATTAGGTCACAGGTGAACTAACCTATTAAAAACAGGACTCAGCTGGTATCGCAAATAAAAGACACTCCACTGAAAACACTTGGGCTCAAACATTTGGAGAGGTGGTCATATAATTGGTGTGATGGTCAGGTGTCCACAAACTGTTTGGAGTCAGCAATTTCACCAGCTCCTCTTTTTAATTCTGCATGCAGAGTACAATGGTGCTCTTCCCTAATCAGGTATCTTGTTTAGCTTTGTGGAAATATAGTCCTATCACATTGGTGATGTGAACCTATCCTCACAGAGTGCATCCCTTACAATTTTTTTTTTTTACCTATAATGGCTGACGCCCAGCATCTCTTGTAAATAGATCACTCTAATTATCAATCTACGAGTAATGAGTGTTCAGTTCCTGGCTCTCCGGCAATCACTCAGTGCTGGCAGGGTGTCCACAGGGAGCGGTCGTTTTTCACTCTCACCGTGTCCGATGACCGTGTATCAATCCTGCAATTGCTATTGACAAGGTGATTTCTGAGTCATCTGTGATGACTTCTCTATGGATTCAGGAGCCCATCTGTCACAGCGTTATATCCCAGGGGGGGCCCTGTAACCAGACTTAGAGCAGTTCTGTATGTGCATATCACATATTTGTATTGATGGAAATCCTAATCAAATTTAAAAAACAGGACCTACACTTATAAGTGAAAAACCTACACAGTGCATCTCTGAAATCATTGCATATTTCCTAGATTTTGATCTGCAAGTGTAGATAAATACCCGTTGATCTGGCGGAAATGCACTCAGCTCACAAGTCTTGTTGTGGGCTGGCATCGCACAACATTTTTGAGGACTGAGTGGCAAGTAGGGTTGGGCGAACGGTTCGGGCCGAGCATAAGTTCGGGCTGAACTTTCGCTATTCGGACGTTCAACGAACAGCCGAACAAACGGGTCGTTCAATCGCTTCTTCGGCCCCCGAACCAACCACAATGCATTGTGAAATATTCAGCCAATCAGGGCACAGAGCACTGTCGGAGTCATGATTGGACACTCTTATCATGACTTTATCCAATCATGGCTCATCCCCGCCCCACAGTATAAAAGTATTCTTTCAATGGCAGTCATTTTCAGTGTGATTTTGGCATGGAGAGAGATAGAACAGGGCTCTGTTCAGTGCTATTAGTTGGTTAGTGTGCTATACTGTGCTATTTTGCTTCAATTGTCAGTGTAGAATATTAGTTTAGTGGCAGTCTAGGGATAGTGTGAGTGTAGTGAAGAGGACCATCATTCAGCTTTGCATAGTGTGCAGAGTAGGGACAGCTCAGATAGTTTCACTGTAGTGAGACCGTGTCAGTAATCTTTACATTAGTGTATAGCTAGAGTAGGGACAGCTCAGATAGCGTCAGTGTAGTGATGGTTGAACACCATCTATTTGATTGTGTTACTGCCAGTTTAATGCCATATAGTTCTGTGTGCGTTACTGCCAGTTTAACCCCATATGGTTTTGTGTGCGTTACTGCCAGTTAAACGCCATATAGTTCTGTGTGCGTTACTTCCAGTTTAACGCCATATAGTTCTGTGTGCGTTACTGGCAGTTTAAGGCGATATAGTTTTGTGTGTTACTGCCAGTTTAACGCCATTTACTTTTGTGTGCGTTACTGCCAGTTTAACGCCATATAGTTCTTTGCATCACATTATATTGCAGTATATTATAGTGTATCCGTGGAGTGTGTCTGTGTAGTGTGCGTACTCAAATTAAAGTGCACCAATCACCTCTTTACACTGATTAAAGTGCATCAGCGTACAGATTTCAACTTCTTCTTTACATTTGCTTATAAGGACTGCCCCCTTCCTCCCAATAGACGGCAGACGTTCCCTTGGCACTATAAGGGGGTCAGCAACAAATGTGTCCACAGGCAAAGGTGGACGTGGTGGTCAGTCCTCAGGCAGGACATCATTCCCTCTGTTTAGTGAGTTTGCCCGTGCTATCCAGCCACAGCTTGCAGAGGAGGTGGTGGACTGGCTTACTAAACCTTCCTCATCCTCCTCATCCTCTGTCACACAAGCAGAGACAAGTGTGCAGTCCCCTGCAGTTGCAAGAGTGGATAAACCTGCCTCCTTGTCCACATCTATTCCTGCCATAGCGCCAACATCAGCCATCGAGGAGTCAGCTGAGTTATTTGACCACAGCGTCAGCCACTTGCAAGTAAATGGCGTTAAACTGACAATTGAAGCAAAATAGCACAGTATAGCACACTAACTAACTACTAGCACTGAACAGAGCCCTGTTCTATCTCTCTCCACGCCAAAATCACACTGAAAGTCATGATGACAGTGTCCAATCATGACTCTGACAGTGCTCTGTGCCCTTTTTGGTTGAACCTTTCACTGCTTCAGCCAATCAGGGCTTGCAATGCACTGTTCATTCGTTCATGCATGGTGGTCGGTTCGGGGGGTGAAACAAACAAACGGTCGAACGACCCGTTTGTTCGGCTAATCGCCGAACGTCCGAATAGCGAAAGTTAGGCCAAACCGTTAGCTCATCCCTAGTTAGGAGGAGCTAGGTGGAGGTCTGTGGAATAGTGGATTGGTTACAAATGTGGGTGCCCGTCTGGTGGTATGGTGCTTCCCCTTTTGGTATTAATTGGCTTTACTGGGGTTCGATTCCTTGGGAAGGCAGAAATTAGTCGGTTTGGAACTGTCCTTGAGCTAGTGGGGACTCACTGGATTATTGTCAATCCTTTAAGCCTTGTTAATTTATGCAGTGCCCTCTGAGTGAATCTGAATATCACAGATCTTGCCAGATGATGTACATGTGCCTTCTAAGCAATTTGGGCTCCTCAGCTTTCCCACGATACAAGAGCCACTAGAACATGAGGTGTAGGGTATTTTTTTTCATTTTCTTAGATTTTTATTTTTTTTTATTGCTTTATATAGCATTTTCAAATTATACTCTTTGCAAGAGTCCATTCGTGGTAGTGATTCTATAATTTGTGTAGCAATAGTCCATACCCCTTGGAACCCCCGACTGGGCTCCCACAAGTAGTAATAGCTTAGATCTTAGCAGTTCAGTCCCCAGAAAGCTCTTGACCTAGATTCAGTTCCCTTTTTGTATGTTATGTCCAGCAGAGGGCAGTACTATTCAGAAAAGCCCAGGAAAACCTGGCTAGCAGAGTTAACCCTTACCAACCTTACAGCACCGCTTCTGCTGGGAAACTTCAACTAAGCAGTGCAATTTACACAGCAGAAAATACAGTTAACCCCCAAAAGTACTGAACACAACCAACACAGAATTACCCTGGTAAGCTCCTGCTTACAAACCGGTCCTCCCAATTCCAGGATACAACCATTTATGTTTAATCCCTGCCATGCAATAATGCAATATTTGTGTCTTTGCCGTAGCGTGAATTTCGTGACGTGGTCATCACAGGGGATGCTGAGAATGTCCTCCGAAGCTATGAACGAACTCTTCCAGCCCACCATCCAGCAGATCGTCCAGCACATAGGTATGGTCACACTGGAAGCTTTGTAGAAAAGGCATTGCAGGGTTCATATTGCAATTTGTACCTTGCTGCTACAGCTGACTACAATGTAGGAAAGGGTGATGGGACAAACATAACCAAATGGCCCCTTGGACCATGGGAATGGTTTCCTGTGGGCCAAAAAAAAGTATGTCACACTAGGGGGTCTCTTTTTTAAAAAAGAAAAAAAATAATAATTGGGTGAATGCCTCAGCATTCGCACAAGCATCATGAATAATTCTCCCAAAGTGTCTAATATGTGTATTTTCTGTAGTCATCAGCTTCATCTAGTGGCCATAATGTGAAATTTTCCTGATTTTGGTATTTCAGGAATATACTGCATTGTGACCACTAGATGGAGCTGTGATTGCGATATTTCAGGAATATACTGCATTGTGACCACTAGATGGAGCTGTGATTGCGATATTTCAGGAATATACTACACTATGGCCACTAGATGGAGCCGCCAATCATAGGAAATACACATATCAGATACGTTACATGGATTATTTGTGATGGCTGTACAAATGCTGAGGCATTAAGCAGTAAATTAATAGATCACAAGTGTGGTATGATGCTGCAGAGATTTGTGGCCATGGTGGAGAATGGGTGTTGTCTTAAAGTGTAAGTACAGCCAAATTTGTATTTTTTCATATTGGGAAAAGTGGGAAATATTATAACCACTGTCTGCTTTTTCAGGGCTTTTTTTTTTAGAAAGATTTCCCCCTTAAAGGTAAAATCTGGGAACCTAAAAGCTCTGCAGTGGGGTCCCCCAGTACTGCGAGAGTTCAGTGCTCGTTTTCTTTCCAGGGTGCCATGAAAAAGGATTTTTTTTTCTTACCCTATACCCCTCTCTCCTCCTTCCCTATTGGCAGTCGGCAATGTACTATTTTCTTCAATGGTCCAGGTTGTGGGTGGGCCCTCAACGTCCTCACTTACAATGCAGCACTGCTGCTCCTGCATTGTATGTGAGGACTATAGAGCTGCACCTGATGGACAGAGAGCCAAAGAGAGGAGGCTTCAAGGAACCGGTCATGTGGAAGGAGGAGCCCACAGGAGCGAAGAATAAGGTAAGTAAATAATGTACTAGACCTCAAAATCTTGTGGAAAGCCTTCCAAGAAGAGTGGTGGCCGTTATAACTACAAAGGGGTTTAATGGCCATGGTTTTGGAATGGGATGTCCAACAAGTTCATATAGGTGTCCAAACTTTTGGCCATTGTATCTCCAGGGAGATACAGAAGAGTGGAGGCCCAGAAGAGTGAAGGCCGTTATAACTACAAAGAGGTTTAATGGCCTTGGTTTTGGAATGGGATGTCCAACAAGTTCATTTAGTTGTCCAAACTTTTGGCCATTGTATCTCCAGGGACAGTACAATGGGGAGTCAAGGAGGTGGAGAGTGAAGTTTCCAGGGTTAGGGTTTGTAGACCTCTCCCATCCCCAGTCCATTTTATCTGCTGCTTCATGTGCCTTCTTGCAGTATTTGAACGGTTGGGATTTTTTTCTCTTTTGCCCGTCTTTCTTCTTCTATTTTTTTTCCATCAGCGGTCCAGACAGTCATTTTATCTGCCTGAGCAGCATATGAATAGTGTTTTACTATTGTGTCCTGAGAGATATCCCAGAATGATTCATCACTGAGCCATGATTCACCCGCAGGAGATGTAACAGATACGGATTATTTACAGGCAGACGGTCTAAGAGACATTAATAATGTATGGGGCAACCCCGAGAACAGGAGAAAAACATCTGCAAGAATTATAGCACAGCCCCGATGGGATCTTCTGCAAGGCGAGAGCGCCAGTATGTTCTGAAAAATAAAAGGAACAGTCCATCCAAAACTGATGTTTCACGGTTAGGTAGAAGCTGGGGAGTTAAAGGGTTTCTTTCTATCTCTCAGGGACACCGTTGATGAGATCTTGAACTCTACGCTTAGTTTTTAGGTCTGCAAACCATTAGCAGGAGGGTCTTAAAGTCAGTTGGATTTTTCATGTATTTTATATTGTGGAAAAATATAACCAAAGATGGAAAAGAACCTTTGGAATTGGTGGGAAAAGAACCAGGGTCAAGGGTCCCTAAGCAATACTCTATGGGGTAACTTTAAAAAAGCAGCAATATGGCAGTACCACTGATTTCTGGAGTCCGAAGCTGGTGGAGCCTAATAAAAATCAATGTGAGTCTTGCCAAATGAATGGGAGAATCTGTCAAAATCACATGACAATCATGGAGCTCTCTCTACTGGACCAAGCAGAGAATATTCCATGGAGCACCACTGGCTCCCCACCACGGCCCGCATTTCATGAATTGGTTGTACAATGCATGCCATAGTGTGCTAGGGGTGTATAACGGAGATTGGATAGTGATCTCTGCTCTCTGTTATAAATTGCCCCCTATATAGGCACAAAGTGTGTGGACACCTGACCATCACACCTATATGAACTTGTTGGGCATCTCATTTCAAAACCATGGCCAGTAATATTGAGTTGCCCCTTTCCCCCATACCTTTGTAGCATAACTACAGGGGTTGAAATTGCGACCCAGCCCCATGCTCCAGGGGGTCTGTGTGGCCCTCCCTGTACACCTGTATAGGAGGGGCGGAGAGGATGGCATATTGAGGAACTGATCACCTCTATCTTCCTCCTGTAGCCTGTAACCGCAGAAAACCTGCTTCTCCTCCTCTCCCTCCCGCGGGCATTCAGCAGCTGCAGGAGGAAAAAGGAGGGGATTGGTTCCTCTATATGCCACGCCCACCGCTCCTTCTATCCAGGTTGCTCGCCTCCTGCTGCCCCCAGGCCCCTGTGTGCTCCCCTGAACTTCCCCCCCAGTGCTGCCAACTTCTGCCCTCCCCTCTCCCACCAGCTGCTGCAGGGGATGTATCAGGATGGAGAGCAGGGAAGGGGCTGGTGAATATGTAATTTACCAGTCCCTTCCTTCTCTGAATAGACAGAGTCAGTGATTGGTACCGACCACTGACTCTGTTCATTTATATATGAAGCATAGTAAACTCTGTTTACTATGCTATGGTTTGTGAATCAACTGGAAGTTCTGTACAGAGCTTTTCCTGTCCATTCATTCCATGCTGCTGAGGCTGCAGAGATGGAAATTGAGGGCTCTGTCTTTAATTTCCTTTCTCTGTCTCCAAGGTGAAACAACAGAGGTCTCTTTAAACCTTTTCAGCCAATCCCTCCAACGGGTCTCCAAAAACATTGCAAAAAATTTAAATTGTAAAAAAAAGTAAAATAATAATAATAAATTGGTAAAAAAATAAATAACAAAAATAAAAAACTGCTGACACCAGTGGCAGAACTACCAGGGTTGCAAAGGTGGCACTTGCGACTGGGGCCTGGCGTTTTACTACTGTGGGGGGGCCCAAGATGGCAGGAAGGGGGCCCACTGCAGAACATGTGAAAGGGTCCCACTGCGGGATCATAATAAAGGGCCACGCAATGGGAGTACAGGGCCTCGGGTTTAGTGGGAAGGGCCCAGGACCAGAGGTAAGGGCACTGGGCTCAGAGGGAAGGGCCCTTCATGGTTTCTCGCTTCCCGAAGGTTCTAGTTAGGCCTCTGATAACAACCATCATCCAACGCAAGACTTTGGAGTGTGTCTGTGGGAATCTGTGTCTCTTTAGCTAAAGGAGCATTTGTGAGGTCAGGTATTGATGTTGGATGAGAAGACCTGGGTCTCAATTGATGTTCCAATTCATCCCAGATGTGTTCAGGTCAAGGCTCTTTGCAGGTCACTCACTCCTCAGGAAAGGCTTTCCACAAGAATTTTGAGTGTGTCTGTGGGAAATTGTGCCTATGCAGCCAAAACAACACTTGTGGGGTCAGGTAGTTGGACTAGAAGACCTGGCTCACAGTTGGTATTCCAATCAGTAGGGTTGAGGTCGGGGCTTTGTGCAGGAGACTCAATTTCCTTTGCTCCAAACTTTTCAAACCATGTATTTTTATCATTGGAGGGAAAAGCTGTTTGTAGGTATGCGATCATTATGTCATTCTTATGCTTCTTGCCTGCAGGTGACCTCATGAACAAGCCAGAGGTGAAAGGAATCAAGTACCTGTTCCTGGTGGGTGGTTTCGCAGAGTCAACAATGCTTCAGAATGCAGTCCAGACTGCTTTCAGCGAGATCTGCCGGGTCATCATCCCCCAAGACGTTGGCTTGACCATCCTCAAAGGCGCAGTCCTATTTGGCCTAGACCCGACCATTGTGAGGGTGCGACGCTCACCACTAACCTACGGGGTCGGAGTCCTCAATAAGTACGTTGAGGGGAAGCATCCGAAGGAGAAACTCCTGGTGAAAGATGGGAAGAACTGGTGCACGGACATCTTCGACAAGTTTGTCTCTGTGGACCAATCAGTGGCCCTCGGTGACATCGTTCAGAGGAGCTACTGTCCGGCACGCCTCGGGCAACGTAAGATTATCATCAACATCTACTGCTCCTCCACCGATGATGTGGTCTACATCACCGATCCGGGAGTCAGGAAATGTGGCACCATCAACCTGGACTTACCAGACATCAACGACGCCAAAACATTTCGGCGAGAGATTAAAGCCAGTATGCAGTTTGGAGACACGGAGATCAAAGTCACCGCCATGGATGTGAAAACCTCGAAAATTGTCAGAGCCGCCATTGACTTCCTGTCCAACTGATGGACAAAGTCCCATCACATTTGGACAATAACTCCAAGCACTTAATGATATAGTTCTGGACTGTGGAATTCATAAATGCAGCGTATGACTGTTTCCGACGTACACACTTTTATTTTATGTGGCATTTTTGAAACACTACATGGATTGGCTCAGCGATCAATCAGTTCACCCAAAAACTGATCTTTCCATTATGGAATGATGCTACCTGGTTGATTTTGCCAAGGCCAGTCCACTGAAAACGGATTTTCTCATTATAGAATGATGCCACCTGGTTGATTCAACCAAGTCAGTCCACCCAAAACTGATATTTCTATGGCAGATTGATGCCACCTGGTTGATTCTCAGTTTTTTTTGTTTTTTTTAAAGACTCTGGTAGTGAGATTTCTGCTTTCATACTTTATGGTGGAGCTGGAAAGCCAAGTGCAGTGTAAGGATGAGCAGGTGATGTTGAATTAGCGGCTGTAATACAAATGAAGTTCTCTGAAATTTCATCAAAAAGAACCCTCTATTATTTCATGATGTGGCACCAAAAAAAAATAGTTCCCTGTGGTGATGTGGCATGGTTTGTTTATAAACAAATCCACCTCAGAAGCCATCATTGTCTGACAAGGCTTCGTGGATAAACAAAGCCATGTGATCACCATGTGAACACTGAGATTGTGATTGGTGGCTTTCTTGGCAGATGCTATTTTAAAGAGGACAGGTCAAGGTTAGCCCCCCGCCCTCTCGCCACAAAGATACCAGCAAACCAAGCTTGCAGTATGGTATAGCAAGAGGGCACCTTTCCGGGCACATACTTACTGTGAGGGTAGCAGCCTGTATTTCTTGTGTTCTAGCCAGGCTGGTAAAATATCAGCAAGGGGAAGGCTGACGTCGTATTGATTCCTTTTGGTTTTGGAATGGATTCGGGAGAATGGGCTGCATGATTATTTATACATTTTGGGAAAGGTGGTTTAAAATAAAACAGTGGGTTGGCCATTTTGGGACAATGCAAGGAGCTTGCCATTGGCACTTTGGATCTTCTGCCACCCACATAGATGGCACATATAGATTTCTAAAAGAAGAAGACTGTGGCGCTTACTCAGTGCTAAAAAACAATAATGACTATAATAAACAAGTCTAATATAAAGTGCAATATTCAAGGAAGAAAATTTTCATTAAAAAACGTGCAAATATGCAATAACATCAAAAATAAATAACTTTCATGAAAATGTGCAAATAGTCTTCAAAGATAAAGTACAAAATGAGCCAAAGTGATAATTAGTGCAAAAAATTGTGTCCGATCAAGGATAACAAATAAACAGTTCATGAAATAAAGTGCTTGTGCAAGAAACGAAAAAAATCCAATTCATCCAAGTGTTTCCACCACGCATCATAAACTTTGATGAAGTCACGGGTTCAGTGACGCAACGCGTCAGGGAGGAGCCGGGTGTCGTCACTTCCGGTCGTGGCCGAGACCGGAAGTCCCCTTGTTTGTGAAGCTGTATTGAGTGTTTTTAAACTGTAAGTTACTACTTGTTTTTTTAATAAATTGCACTGGATTACTACACCATGGAGCCCCTCCTCTTTCATTGCATGTAATCTGCATTTGATGAGCATGGAAACTGATCCTTATACTGGTGTCGTCTTGCTTTGGATACCTCTGGAAACGTATTGATTGTTGTGGAATCAGTACTCCATCCACACAGAGGCTTGACCTGTAGGGGTCTCTATATGAGGTGAGAGGCTGGGGCAAACTAATAGCGCACAGCGGATGGTGGAAACACTTGGATGAATTGGATTTTTTCATTTTTTGCACAAGCACTTTATTTCATGAACTGTTTATCTGTTACTCTTGATTGGACACAATTTTTTGCACTAATTATCACTTTGGTGCATTTTGCACTTTATCTTTGAAGATTATTTGCACATTTTCATGAAAGTTATTTATTTTTGATGTTATTGCATGTTCTCACATTTTTTTATGAAGCTTTTCTTCCTTGACTATTGCACTTTATACATTAGACTTGTTTATTATAGTTTTTATTGTTTATTAGCACTGAGTAAGTGCCACATTCTTCTTCTTTTATATTCATTTTTAGTGTGGGAACACCTTATATGTTGGCAGCTACTCATTAGTCCCCCCCTTTGTTCATTATTGGTTTGCGCATTAGGTAATTTCAGTACAGAAGAAGTTTTTTTTCCAGTCTTTGGGAGTGCAGGAAGAGAATGTCCTAAACCTTGTCTCTACAAAGAACTAACACTGATAACGGGAACATGGAAGGAGCAGGGAGGATCTAGCTAAGACTGAACTAACCAGCATTAATTAGGAGGGGAGGACAGAGGGAAAAATCAAATCACATAACCAAACAAGTTATTTTGGCCCTAAACCACCACTAGATATCAGCCTGCATTAGAACAATAGTAACTTGATACCGTTCAATAGATGCTTTGTTTCAAATGCCAATTTAAGCATTCCCAGTATTCCAGACAGTGCGGTCACCCTCTGGACTTATCACCATCCACAGGCAGCTTAAAGCGGAGTTCCAGACATAAAACACATTTTACATTATTTAACTGCATTAAATACAACCATTGGAAATTTTTTTTTTCTTACGCACCTTTTCAGGTCTGTTGCTAGGGGGTCCCTCGTAATCTGCCTCTTCCTCTCCACGGCGCATGACGTCACTTCCCTCGGCGCCCGTGCTCTCTAGTGCTCCTGGGAGATGTCTGTCATCATTTCCCAGGAGTCACTGGGCAGCGCCGAGGGCTTCGTTGCCATCACAATGGGGGCGGTCACTTCCGACGCCCGTTGTGGTGGTAACGTCAGAAGTGTACGGCGCTGCGCCGTACATAGGGCGCATGCGCTAGAACAGCCGGCGCATTCGCTAGAACAGCCGGTGCATGCTGGTCGCTACAGCTGCACCAGAGCCCGGAAGATTAGTGCTTGCGGGGCTTCACATGCCCACAAGCAAGATGGTAATAGACAAGAACAAGGAGGAAAAGAGATCTTTCTATATGAAATCGGAAATCAAGCGCCGTTTAAACAGAGACACGTGAGCGCTAGTAACAACTTTATAAATATTAAGATATTCATCCTAAAAAAAAAAAAATGTTTTTCACGGTTGGAACTCCGCTTTAACTCTTCAATAAGATGCAGATGTTGAATCCAGATACATTTTATTTCAGAGGATGTGTTTTTTTCAGTCTTTTGAAGTGTAAGAAGACAATGACTTGCCTAAATCCCACCTCTGCAAAGATCTAACACTGAGAGAGGGAACATGGAAGAAACAGGGGAGGGTGTAGCTAGAACTGAACTAGCTTTAAACAGGAGGGGAGAACAGATGGAAATACTAAGTGACATAAGTAAACAAGCTGTAGTGGCCCCAAACCACCACTAGATGTCAGAATAGCCCAGAACAATAGTAATGTGATACAACAGAGACCTCTGTGCTTTATTTAAATGTCACATACAGGCTTTAATGAGATCTATGTGCTTAGAGGTCAGTGTTCACATGTATGCCCCCCATTGGTCTTTTGCACAGCTTCTCTCTGTAGGACCGGATGTCTCCTATTTGTGTACAGAGAGTGCCTCTGTGATGAAAAAAACAAAACAAAGCTAATATGTTACAAACACAAGCCAGATAGAAAAAGCAATAATCGCCTTTTTTCACGATATAGAGCAGAGGCCGGCGTGGTCTGTACCAGCAGGAAGTATGAACATGTCGTTCCTTATCGCTTCCCACAGGGGGAGCCAGAGCTGTGTCCGGAGAATATCAGAAAATGAAATGTACCCAGAAGTTTATTTTTGTATTCGTCTTCACATATTTCTGTATTCTTATATTGTGTAGAATCGGTTCTCCTGTGTATGAAGTGTATGACTCAACCTCAATAAACCACTATGGAATGTACAGATGTCTCCAACATATACCGAGGTGTTGTCCAAGAATCTACACCATGTGTCAGGACTCTGCTCCTTCCTCTATAACTCTCCTCTCCTGAAATACTCTGCTGGAGGACTCTGCTCCTTCCTCTATAACTCTCCTCTCCTGAAATACTCTGCTGGAGGACTCTGCTCCTTCCTCTATAACTCTCCTCTCCTGAAATACTCTGCACTGCTGGAGGACTCTGCTCCTTCCTCTATAACTCTCCTCTCCTGAAATACTCTCCTCTCCTGGAGGACTCTGCTCCTTCCTCTATAACTCTCCTCTCTTGAAATACTCTACTGGAGGACTCTGCTCCTTCCTCTATCTATCTCTCCTCTCCTGGAGGACTCTGCTCCTTCCTATATAACTCTCCTCTCCTGAAATACTCTGCTGGAGGACTCTGCTCCTTCCTCTATAACTCTCCTCTCCTGAAATACTCTGCACTGCTGGAGGACTCTGCTCCTTCCTCTATAACTCTCCTCTCCTGAAATACTCTGCACTGCTGGAGGACTCTGCTCCTTCCTCTATAACTCTCCTCTCCTGAAATACTCTGCTCTGCTGGAGGACTCTGCTCCTTCCTCTATAACTCTCCTCTCCTGAAATACTCTGCACTGCTGGAGGACTCTGCTCCTTCCTCCATAACTCTCCTCTCCTGAAATACTCTGCACTGCCGGAGGACTCTGCTCCTTCCTCTATAACACTCCTCTCCTGAAATACTCTGCACTGCTGGAGGACTTTGCTCCTTCCTCTATAACACTCCTCTCCTGAAATTCTCTCCTCTTCTGGAGGACTCTGCTCCTTCCTCTATCTAACTCTCCTCTCCTGAAATACTCTGCACCGCTGGAAGTCTCTGCTCCTCTTATTAGCTCTGCCTTTACTGATATAAGACTGAAGTACAATAATCATAAATGGACCCATTTTAATGAAGTCCTGTGGGAACTCATCAGCTCGATATCCCGGCAGTAGGAGGTGAAGGCGGCACGCAGGGTTCAGGCAGAGTTCAGGCCGGTGTGGGGAGGCAGCACACACACAGATTGTACGGGTGATCGGGGATTATTATGACCGCAGGTGCTTTCCCTTTATCCTGGTCCAATGCGGAGCGCTGCGCTGTGTTCTCTCTGATTTATGGACGGCGGGTCTGTTCTTCGTCATTCCCACTAATCAGACACAATGTAACAGCTCCGCGTTCTGCTGTCATATCTGAGAATTACGGTATGTGTCACTTGTGGAAAATCTCTCCTCCAATTAAACTCCTAATTAAATCTCCTGAGTGGTGGCGGCTGGGCGCCTCTGCTGTGCGGATTGTCACTCCGCAACTTATCAACGTTTTCCTAAATACTCCTTCATCATCATCATCATCATCATCATCATCATCCTCATTAAAGGTCCTCTCCACTTCCCACCCAACACATCTGTATTATTCCCCTTAGCAGTAAACTGAGCGTAGAGAGGAGCTGAACACGCAGGCCTGAGAGTGCCACCTGCTGGCTGCAAGTTGTAATTATGAAATACCGTGCCTTGAAAAAGTATTCATACCCCCTGAAATTTTCCACATTTTGTCATGTTACAACCAAAAACGTAAATGTATTTTATTGGGATTTTATGTGATAGACCAACACAAAGTGGCACATATTTGTGAAGTGGAAGGAAAATGATAAATGGTTTTCAAAATTTTGTACGAATAAATATGTGAAAAGTGTGGGGTACATTTGTATTCAGCCCCTTTACTCTGATACCCCTAACTAAAATCTAGTGGAACCATTTGCCTTCAGAAGTCACCTAATTATTAAATAGAGTCCACCTTTAATTTAATCTCAGTATAAATACAGCTGTTCTGTGAAGCCCTCAGAGGTCTGTTAGAGAACCTTAGTGAACAAACAGCATCATGAAGGCCAAGGAACGCACCAGACAGGTCAGGGATAAAGTTGTGGAGAAGTTTATAGCAGGGTTAGGTTGTATTAAAAAATATCGCAAGCTTTGAACATCTCACGGAGCTCTGTTCAATCCATCATCTGAAAATGGAAAGAGTATGGCACAACTGCAAACCTACCAAGACATGGCCGTCCACCTAAACTGACAGGCCAGGCAAGGAGAGCATTCATCAGAGAAGAGCCAAGAGGCCCATGGTAACTCTGGAGGAGCTGCAGAGATCCACAGCTCAGGTGGGAGAATCTGTCCACAGGACAACTATTAGTCGTGTTCTCCACAAATTTGACCTTTATGGAAGAGTGACAAGAAGAAAACCATTGTTGAAAGAAAGCCATAAGAAGTCCTGTTTGTAGTTTGTGAGAAGCCATGTGGAGGACACAGCAAACATGGGGAAGAAGGTGCTCTGGTCAGATGAGACCAAAATTGAACTTTTTGGCCTAAAAGCAAAACGCTATGTGTGCCGGAAAACTAACACTGCACATCACCCTGAACACACCATCCCCACCGTGAAACATGGTGGTGGCAGCATCATGTTGTGGGGATGCTTTTCTTCAGCAGGGACAGGGAAGCTGGTCAGAGTTGATGGGAAGATGGATGGAGCCAAATACAAGACAATCTTAGAAGAAAACCTGTTAGAGTCTGCAAAAGACTTGAGACTGGGGCGAAGGTTCACCTTCCAGCAGGACAACGACCCTAAACATACAGGCAGAGCTACAATGGAATGGTTTAGATCAAAGCATATTCATGTGTTAGAATGGCCAAGTGTAAGTACAGACCTAAATCCAATTGAGAATCTGTGACAAGACTTGAAAATTGCTGTTCACAGACGCTCTCCATCCAATCTGACAGAACTTGAGATATTTTGCAAAGAAGAATGGGCAAAAATGTCCCTCTCTAGATGTGCAAAGCTGGTAGAGACATCCCCAAAAAGACTTCCAGCTGTGATTGCAGAGAAAGGCGGTTCTACAAAATATTGACTCCGGGGGGCGCTATACAAATGTACCCCACACTTTTCACATATTTATTTGTAAAATATTTTGAAAACCATTTATCATTTTCCTTCCACTTCACAATTAGGTGCCACTTTGTGTTGGTCTGTCACATAAAATCCCCAAAAATTAATTTACGTTTTTGGTTGTAACATGACAAAATGTGGAAAAGTTTCAAGGGGGTATGAATACTTTTTCAAGGCACTGTAGCGGCAGATTGGAATAGCGACTCTGTGGTTAGCACACCATGGCCTGAGGCACTGATGGCCTGGGTTCAGCTCCCATGGTGCTTATACACTGACTTGGCCACTATTAGGTAGACCTTCTTAGTATTGTACTGTCCATCACTTGACATCAAGGCTGTAGAATTATTCTTTCACTTGCTGTACTTATGGTGACCAGAGAGGGCATTTTATAGAATACACATTGGGACTTCCACTTCACAATTATGTGCCACTTTGTGTTGATCTATCACATAAAATCCCAATAAAATTTCAGCCAGGCTTGTGATTGGCACCACATGTATTCTGCAGCAGGACAACGACCCCAAACATACAGCCAATATCATTAAGAACTATCTTCGAGGTTAAGGAGAACAAGGACTCCTGAAAATGATGGGTTGGCCCCCACAAAGCCCTGATCTCATCATTATTAAGTCTGTCTGGGATTACATGGACAGACAAAATGATTTAAGGCAGCCGACATCCACAGAAGATCTGTGGTTACAACATTGTTACTTTGTATTTCTCCATCTTCCGTCTGTATAAAGTTTATAAACAATGTTACTTTGATCTCTCTATCTTCTGTCTTCTCAATGTTTTATAAACATTGTTATTTTGTATCTCTCTATCTTATGTCTGAAAAATGTTTATCAACGATGTTACTTTGTTTCCCTCTATCTCCTTTCTGATCAATATTTATAAACAATGTATCTTTGTATCTCTCCAACCCCCGTCTGATCAATGTTTATAAACAATGTTACTTTGATCAGACGGGAGATAGAGAGAAACAAAGTAACATTGTTTTAAACATTGATCAGATGGGAGATAGAAAGATACAAAGTAACATTGTTTATAAACATTGATCAGATGGGAGATAGAGAGATACAATGTTTATAAACAATGTTACTTTATACCTTTTTATCTCCCGTCTGATCAATGTTTATAAACAATGTTACTTTGTATCCCTCTATCTTATGTTTGAAAAATGTTTATAAACAATGTTACTTTGTTTCCCTCCATCTCCTTTCTGATCAATGTTTACAAACAATGTTACTTTGCTCAGACGGGAGATAAAGAGATACAAAGTAACATTTTTTATAAACATTGATCAGACGGGAAATAGAGAGATACAAAGTAACATTGTTTATAAACATTGATCAGATGGGAGATAGAGAGATACAATGTTTATAAACAAGGTTACTTTGTATCTCTCTATCTCCTGTCTGATCAATGTTTATAAATAATGTTTCAGATGGTCAGTTTTTTTCTCAGCAGAAGCCTCTACAGCTGTGTAATTCCTGGCTGTCATTTTGACAGTTGGGACTTGCCGGCAGATGGGAGGGAGAGAGCAGCAGAAGGACGGGACACTCTACACCTCCTGTCCTGTATTTTATTTTAACAACATTTTTGGTCATCCAGTGTCCATCAATGGTTACATCGCATTTTCCACTGCTGACATTTCTTCACAACGCCGCTCACACTAATTAAATGGCGGTGTTGTGCCGCTCTCCCTGGGTGACGGACAGCCGGTGTCAGAGGGAACCTGAGGAACAAGATGTTACCGGAGAGATGTGACAATCACATCGATCTTCTGCGTGCCGCATCTCCCAGACCGTCCCTGGGGCTCTTCAATCCAACAAAACACTTCAAAACCTTCCCCACCACAGGAGAGCAGAGATCAGACTGAGGGCCTTGTGTTCTGATCCTCGGCTTTATCATCCAGATCTACAGGAGAACTGGAGCCCCGTCTAGGCGGAACTCGGGGCAGATAGAGAAGGGTCATCACCCAACCATGAGTGAGGAAGCCTGGACTAGATCTTCACTAAGGCTGGCCATACATTGTACAATTTTCTGTACAAGTTTCTTTAGATTTACCTTCAAATATGTAGTGCAAGGGCCTGCCTGATTGGATACAATTGAAAGCGTTGTTTAGTTTTGACCTCATATTATATGGTTTTCGGTAAATCCAAAGGAAATTTGCACAAGGATATTGAACATGTATGGCCAGCCTTATTTTCATCATCGATTTTAATATCACAGCACAGGTGTGCCAGGCACCAAAATGTTCAGGACAAGGGCCACATCGTATAATCTACTAATAATCAGAGGTGGGCAAAAAAAAAAAAAAATTAATAAAATTAAAACGAACAAACAAGTTTTTACTTGGAGCCTTTTGTAAGCATGATATGATTCAAGGTCATAGCACTCCTCACCAGTAGGGGGCGGACATCCAACACATCATTACTCTATAGAAAAAAAAAATGCAAAACTCGTGAGCTGCAAGGTGAATCAGCAAAAAAAAGCGCATGTTAAATCATGACTATTCAGCTCCAATATTTCTCTAAAGGTCATGACACTATTCACCAGTAGGGGGCAGACGTTCAACACATCATTAGATGGAAACCGAACCCCCAAAACCAGAAGCAGCGGCATGGCGTCAGCACGGTCCCCTGAAGACGTGCCTTTGCACGGAACGTGTTGGGGCGGAGCTATACGTGCTGACGTCACGCCACAAATAAAAGTGTTTAAAACACCCCCCCCTCCCAATTTTCAGCCCCACAGCCGTCGATCGCGCTACACATAGTATTGGAGTGGGATCTATAAGTCTAGGCCCGTTTTTTAACGGTTAGCTCACAACTGATGGCCTGTAGAGGCTTTTAAAATGTCACCAAGGGAAGTAGGATACTGAGGTTTGTCGCCATTTCACGGGGGGCCATGCCTTTGCTGCGGGAGCTCCAGGAGAGTAATCCAGATGATGTTCGGAATTATCTCCGGATGACTGACCCCTGCTTTCACCAACTCTTGGCATTGTTGACCCCCCTATATTAAGAGGCAGTTTTAAGGCTTAGCATGTTGGGTATCTATTTACTCGGTGCAGACACATCTTTTATATTTTAGCGTTTGCATGCTTTAAATGACGATAAAATTTAATTTTCCTGAAATTTTGCTTTTGAGAAACTGTTGCTCCCCTATCCTGTGAGCAGTGGCGGCTGGTGGTATATTTTTTTTTGGGGGGGGGGCGTTTCACAGACACAAACCCCCCCCCACCCTGGTTGGTTGGTCACCAGTCCCAATCTTACCCCATCTAGATCGCAGGCAGCGCTTCCTCTTCTGCAGCAGTAGGATCGCTTCTTCTATCGGCCGATCGGGGTAACGGGTTTTAGGACCCACTTCCTGATTGGCTGGGAGGAGAATCAGCAACAGAATAGTGAATGTTCATTCTCTATTGTCACGCAACTGGGCAGGTTCAGGGCGCAGTGCTCTGCGCCCCCGAACCCACCCTTTTTTGAAGCCAATAAGAGCCTCAGGTTCTAATCACATGCTTAAAAAAAAAAATAAACCCATTGGAATCCATGCGTCCGGTGCCCTGCATATAGATTAGGGGGCCGGGCGCATGGATTAGGGGCGGCCCCCGTAATGGACGGGCCACCGCTGCATGTGACATGACAAACAGCAACTGCCACCATTTTATTCTACGCTTGCAGAAAATAATATAATAGTTTTTTGGGTTTTTTTATGTAATCTTCTGTCCTAAAATGTCTTTTTTAAATGTGTGCAAAAACATTAAGCTAATCTCCAATAATACGATAATGCCCCCCCACCCCCCCAGCAGTATAGAAGCTAATTGGTGTAGCGATGCCGTATTCTTGCTGGCTTCCTGTTGCTGGCCTGGTGTGTGATAATACGCTAAGCAGACGCATCATTTCTATATAAAGATCTCTTCCTAACGATGACACTGAGGACAGATGAATATTTCAAAGCCGCTCAGCCCGGTATTTACACTAAATATTTTAGTAGTATTGAGCTGCGGTAATCACCGGCCCGGCTCGCTCTGAAACCCAATGCAAAGTGTGAGGAAGTCTATCGAGCTGCGGCCTGAGGCTCACAACGAAGGTAAAATCGGGTATTTTATCTGGCATTGGCTGTAATTTATTCCCAACCCCCTCCCCCTCCCCCCACAGACATGAGATATCCGTCTTCACAGGAAATACAGACCTCTTCGTTTAAACTTTTCAATTTTATTTATGAATGATGTATAAAGTTAGCAAAACTCTTTTACAATCCATACTACTGACATTTTGAAATAAAGCCTTTCCATTTTCATTACATTCCTTTTTTTGAACCCAGTGATTAAATCAGTTGACGTGTTTCAGCCTATAAGGCCTTAGTCATATATGACTAAGGCCTTATAGGCTGAAACGCGTCAACTGATTTAATCTGCGTTTGTTCACTGTGGCTGTTCAATAAAATAAAATTTTAAGAGCAACAACCGGATCGTTCTTTCTACATTACTCTACTCAGCCTGCGGACTGTGGATCGAGAACCAGGGAGCTCTGCTATCTATGTGGTGTATGGGTAGTAGCACCGACTTTTCTGTTTATACTCCTCTCAAGAGCCCTCAGGCCTGACACAGGCAGTGGGACCATTACAGGTCTTTGTCCCCAGAAAATAAACCTCCCTGGCGATGTCCCTGGTGGCAAATGATGTGGAGCAATCGAAACGGAAAACTCAGTTATGTTTTTTTTCTCTTCGGCTCTAAAAAAAACCTTTATTGACATGAAGAAAACTGGAGCAATGAATTTGGTATCTCCACTTCCTTGGCTTAGCTGATGAAGGACAACTATGAGTGCAGGACAGCAGCTTCACAGCCAGGAGGAGGTGTGCAGGGTGTGCGGGATTTGTGGGGTGTGCGGGGTGTGTGGGGTGTTGGGCTGGGGGCACCGGAGGTCCCAACAAGCAGATCATAATCATCCCCAGCCAAACATCTCACTAATTCAGCCCCCTCCCTGCTGAGCACAGCTACCAACTTCAACCCTTTCTTTCATGTAATGCAGGCCTCCTACTCCTGACCCCTGCTGTACATATTCCTGACCCCTGCACTCTGCTGTACATATTTCTGACCCCTGCACTCTGCTGTACATATTCCTGACCCCTGCACTCTGCCATACTTACTCCTGACCCTTGCACTCTGATGTACATATTCCTGACCCCTGCACTCTGCCATACTTACCCATGACCCTTGCACTCTGATGTACATATTCCTGACCCCTGCACTCTGCCATACTTACTCCTGACCCCTGCACTCTGCCATACTTACTCCTGACCCCTGCACTCTGCCATACTTACTCCTGACCCCTGCACTCTGCTGTACATATTCCTGACCCCTGCACTCTGCCATACTTACCCATGACCCCTGCACTCTGCTGTACATATTCCTGACCCCTGCACTCTGCTATACTTACCCATGACCCCTGCACTCTGCCATACTTACTCCTGACCCCTGCACTCTGCTGTACATATTCCTGACCCCTGCACTCTGCCATACTTACCCATGACCCCTGCACTCTGCCATACTTACTCCTGACCCCTGCACTCTGCCATACTTACTCCTGACCCCTGCACTCTGCCATACTTACTCCTGACCCCTGCACTCTGCTGTACATATTCCTGACCCCTGCACTCTGCCATACTTACCCATGACCCCTGCACTCTGCCATACTTACTCCTGACCCCTGCACTCTGCTGTACATATTCCTGACCCCTGCACTCTGCCATACTTACCCATGACCCCTGCACTCTGCCATACTTACTCCTGACCCCTGCACTCTGCTGTACTTACGCCTGAACCCTGAACGCTGCCGTACTTACTCCTGCACTCTGCCATACTTACTCCTGACCACTGCCCTCTGCCATACTTACTTCTGACCACTGCACTCTGCCATACTTACTTCTGACCACTGCACTCTGCCATACTTACTTCTGACCACTGCACTCTGCCATACTTACTTCTGACCTCTACCATACTTACTCCTGACCCCTGCACTCTGCCATACTTACTCCTGACCCCTGCACTCTGCCGTACTTACTCCTGACCCCTACACTCTGCCGTACTGTCAGAGAACTCACACAGCAAGCACCCGTCTCCATGCAGCAGCTGCCAATCCTCATTCTGCTAATGCCAAGGTGCATGCACGGAACCATAGCCAAAGGCAAATGAGATCCAGGGGGGGCATGCACAATGGCACCTCTATGCGAATGCGCACACGCGCGTCCGCGAGTGCCAAAGCGCTAATATGCTAACGCACATGCGCCAATGTGCCAAAGTGCTAATGTGCTAACGCGCATGTGCCAATGTGCTAAGTTCTAATGCGCATGCGCGTACGCACGTGCGCTGGCGCCAATCCTGGCACACAGCACCCTATATAAACAGAGAGTCTGCCTAGCATCAGTGCTGAATTGTCTTCAGCTTGTTCCTGTGTTCCTGTTGTTACTCTGCCTGATTGACCTTGTTCCTGAAAACCGGGTTATCTTCTGGCCATTCTCTTGGATCTCCCCTGCCTGCTGAACCTGCCTCTACTTGCAATACTGACCTTGGCTTGAACTTATGATTACGGCTCTGCCTCCTGATTCTGTACCCTCCTGCCCGTCTGTTGCCAACCCCTGCCTGTTCCTGACTACGGTTTTGCCTTCTGACTTGGTACCCCGCTGCCAGCCTGTTGCCGACTCCTGCCTGTTCCTGATTCTGCAGTTGATCCTGATCTGGCTCCCGCTGAACAAGTTTGGTGATCAGTTTCCACATCTCCTCAGCAGAGGTTCCTATATCTCCAAGTTCCAGCCTCCTGCCTGCAGGCACCTGCACCCTTTCGTTGCCCTCGCACTCCCTGTACCCACCACCAGGGGTGCTTGGACTGGAACCACCCTCATCATTTCGGGCTCCGCTGTAAGGTACGTGACACGTACTTACTCCAGACCCCTGCACTCTGCCATACTTACTCCTGACCCCTGCACTCTGCCATACTTACTCCTGACCCCTGCACTCTGCCATACTTACTCCTGAACCCTGCACTCTGCCGTACTTACTCCTGACCCCTGCACTCTGCCATACTTACTCCTGACCCCTGCACTCTGCCATACTTACTCCTGACCCCTGCACTCTGCCATACTTACTCCTGACCCCTGCACTCTGCCGTACTTACTCCTGACCCCTGCATTCTGCCATACTTACTCCTGACCCCTGCACTCTGCCATACTTACTCCTGACCCCTGCACTCTGCCATACTTACTCCTGAACCCTGCACTCTGCCGTACTTACTCCTGACCCCTGCACTCTGCCATACTTACTCCTGACCCCTGCACTCTGCCGTACTTACTCCTGACCCCTGCACTCTGCCGTACTTACTCCTGACCCCTGCACTCTGCCGTACTTACTCCTGACCTCTGCCATACTTACTCCTGACCCCTGCACTCTGCTGTACTTACGCCTGATCCCTGCAATCTGCCGTACTTACTCCAGACCCCTGCACTCTGCCATACTTACTCCTGACCCCTGCACTCTGCCATACTTACTCCAGACCCCTGCACTCTGCCATACTTACTCCTGACCCCTGCACTCTGCCATACTTACTCCTGACCCCTGCACTCTGCCGTACTTACTCCTGACCTCTGCCATACTTACTCCTGACCCCTGCACTCTGCTGTACTTATGCCTGATCCCTGCACTCTGCCATACTTACTCCTGACCCCTGCACTCTGCTGTACTTATGCCTGATCCCTGCACTCTGCCATACTTACTCCTGACCCCTGCACTCTGCCATACTTACTCCTGACCCCTGCACTCTGCCGTACTTACTCCTGACCTCTGCCATACTTACTCCCGACCCCTGCACTCTGCTGTACTTACGCCTGATCCCTGCACTCTGCCATACTTGCTCCTGACCTCTGTCATACTTACTTCTGACCCCTGCACTCTGCTGTACTTACTCTTGATGCCTACACTCTGCCGTAATTACTCCTGACCTTTGCCATACTTACTCCTGCACTCTGAATTACTTACTACTGACCCCTGCACTCTGAATTACTTACTGCTGACCCCTGCACTCTGAATTACTTACTCCTGACCTCTGCCATACTTACTCCTGACCCCTGCACTCTGCTGTACTTACGCCTGATCCCTGCAATCTGCCGTACTTACTCCAGACCCCTGCACTCTGCCATACTTACTCCTGACCCCTGCACTCTGCCATACTTACTCCTGACCCCTGCACTCTGCCGTACTTACTCCTGACCTCTGCCATACTTACTCCTGACCCCTGCACTCTGCTGTACTTATGCCTGATCCCTGCACTCTGCCATACTTACTCCTGACCCCTGCACTCTGCTGTACTTATGCCTGATCCCTGCACTCTGCCATACTTACTCCTGACCCCTGCACTCTGCCATACTTACTCCTGACCCCTGCACTCTGCCGTACTTACTCCTGACCTCTGCCATACTTACTCCCGACCCCTGCACTCTGCTGTACTTACGCCTGATCCCTGCACTCTGCCATACTTGCTCCTGACCTCTGTCATACTTACTTCTGACCCCTGCACTCTGCTGTACTTACTCTTGATGCCTACACTCTGCCGTAATTACTCCTGACCTTTGCCATACTTACTCCTGCACTCTGAATTACTTACTACTGACCCCTGCACTCTGAATTACTTACTACTGACCCCTGCACTCTGAATTACTTAGGGTGCTGTGGAACTTTTCACACTGGTCAGTTGCATTTTTCAAAGTTCTACTTGCTGCATTTTAGGTGCATGTAAAAAAAATGCACCAAATCCGCACCCCTCCTTTGAAATGAATGGGAATGCATAAAAAAACCACACTGCAGTTGCATTTATGAGTCACAGGTCCGTGTTTCCTAGGTGCATGCTGGCAGTCAGGCAACACACCAGAAATGCAGAAAAAATGCATCACAAGCACATATGTGTTTTTGATGCATTTTTTCAACAGGAGTAGAATGATAACAGCCTTACTACTGACCCTACTGAACTCCTTGTTGCTAACTTCTGACCCTTGCACCCTGCATTACTTACTACTGATCTCTGCACTCTGAATTACTTACTACTGATCTCTGCACTCTGAATTACTTACTACTGACCCCTGCACTCTGAATTACTTACCCTGTTTCTCCGAAAATAAGACCTAGCGTGATTGTCGGTGATGGCTGCAATATAATCCCTACCCCCCAAATAAGCCCTAGTTAAAGTCCTTGTAGGTCTTATTTTCAGGGTAGGGCTTATTTTCAGGGAAACAGGGTAGGGCTTATTTGGGGGGCAGGGCTTATATTGCAGCCATCACCGACAATCACGCTAGGTCTTATTTTCGGGGAAACAGGGTACTACTGACCCCTGCAATACTTAGCAACAAGCACATTATTGGCCTCCGGATATGCGGTGGTGCTCGCGCTACGAGCGCTGCGTTCTTCCCTGCGATTCCTCCAAGACATCCCTCCCTGACTATGTGCGCATTTCTTGGTGCCAATCATTTGAAATCTGAATTTATAAACTTCCAGACGTCGTCCTTGTTTTAGAAGTCTGTGAGTGTGTTAAAGATGGAGATGTGATTTTGGTGCGAGGGGGCCACGAAAAAAAAAGGGGGGGGGGGCGGTTTTGTGGGTGTGGTCAGAAAGGCGGCTCTGGATTTCATTCTGAAAATCTGGTAAACCTTAAATGTAGCAGCAGCCCAACCCCAGCATGCTGATTGGATTATAAAGCAGCAGCAGCACCCTGATGAGTCATCCTTCTGCTCTCTTCTACCACTTGATTGGCTCAGAGAGTGCTGACCCTCCCCTTTCCAGTTTGAAATCTAGATTCAGTGTTATAATTCATCTAATTATAAAATGTATCTAATTATTCTTTGAAGAATACAGCTTTTATATATATATATATTTTTTTTTAAATTTATATATATATATATATATATATATATATATATATATATATATATATATATATATATATTGGCCTGGAGCTCAGCTTTTAGCCGATTCCCTTTAAACACACTGTAGGATCCTGTAATTCAGTATATTGCGAGGAATGGAGCCGCATGACAAGGACAGCAGCGGCGGTTAAGCGGTCGCACCTGCCGACATTATGTCAGGGGCCCACAGCATTCTGGGTAGTTAATAGCAGAGGTCTCAGTGTTCATCCGTTCACAGCTCCGTTCATTCCCCTTCTGTTTATTAGAAATGTCAGAGAGAAGAGAAAACTGAGGCTCTCTGAATATCCTGTGTGAGAGCGATGTGATGGATGATAAGAGGGGATGATGAGCTACAATATACACTGTATTACCATAAGTATTGGGACGCCTGCTTTTACACACACACATGAACTTTAATAGCATCCCGGTCTTAAGCCTCGTACACGCGATCAGATTTTCCGCAGACAAAACCTTCGGACTTTTGTCCGAAGGGCGTCTGCCGGGAACTTGTCTTGCATACAAACGGCAAGGAATCGTCGGCCAACAAACACGAACGTAGTGACGTACTACGTGGTTTTCCAGCTCTTTAGCGCCACCCTTTGGGCTCCTTCTGCTAATTTGGTGTAGAAGTTTGGTGAGTGTTGATTTGCGCTTTTCATTTCGCACTTTTCAGTTAGTTTCTGAGCGGCCATTCGTCAACCAACCAATCGGAGGAGATAACGTGTTATTTATTACTGGCCTTGGAGTTATTGCTTTGACAGCAGGAGGAGCCCAAAGGGTGGCGCTCAAGAGCCGAAAAACCACGTAGTACGTCACTACGTTCGTGTTTGTTGGCCGAAATTCCTTGCCGTTTGTATGCAAGACAAGTTCCAAAAATCCAAAGCTTTTGTCTGCGGAAAATCCGATCGTGTGTACGAGGCTTAAGGCCGGGATGCCATTAAAGTTCAGGTGTGCGTGTAAAGGCAGTTGTCCCAATACTTTTGGTAACACAGTGTATATTGTAGATCATCATCCCCTCTTATCATCCATCACATCGCTCTCACACAGGATATTCAGAGAGCCTCAGTTTCCTCTTCTCTCTGACGTTTATAATAAAGAGTTGGTGAAAGCATTATTATTCAACCAAAAAATAAAATAAAAGCCTCATGCATGTGTCCTGCTTCTTAATATAGGGGGGTCACCAATGCCAAGAGTTGGTGAAAGCAGGGGTCCGTCATCAGGAGATAATTCAGAAAATCATCTGGATTATTCTCCTGGAGCTCCCGCAGCAAATGCATATGACATAACTGGTCACTATTAATAAAGCTACCAATTTTTGGTCCAAGAAATCCTCCTCCTCCTCTTCCTGGACTGGACTTGGGTCAAAGCAATAACTCCAAGGCCAATAATCAATAACACATTATCTCCTCCGATTATTGATTATTGGCCTTGGAGTTATTGCTTTGACCCAAGTCCAGTCCAGGAACAGGAGAGCAGAGAGAACGGGTAGACAGGCAAGGCTATGCGCTCGGAGGATCAGCTCCTTCTACAGGCCTACAAGATGGATTGCGGTCCCCCTAACATCTCGCCATATTTCTGGAGGCCTGTCTCGGATGCCGGGAGAGCTACACATCATATCTATATACAGATGAGCCTTATTTTATCGTGTATCCTGTAAGTGCATTACTTATGCAATTAAACTGTACCTAAATACTACACTCAGGTGGCCCTTCCTGTGTCTTCCCCTTCCTTCTATCAGGTTGAGGTCAGGACTCTGTGCAGGCCAGTCAAGTTCCTCCACCCCAAACTCGCTCATCCAGGTCTTTATGGACCTTGCTTTGTGCACAGTTGGGAGCATGAAATTGTCCAAAATGTCTTGGTATGCTGACGCCTTAAGAGTTCCCTTCACTGGAACTAAGAGGCCAAGCCCAACCCCTGAAAAGCAACCCCCACACTATAATCCCCCCTCCACCAAATAATTTGGACCAGAGCACAAAGCAAGGTCCATAAAGACATGGATGAGGTAGTTTGGGGAGGAGGAACTTCACTGGCCTGTACAGAGTCCTGACCTCAACCTGATAGAACACCTTTGGGGTGAATTAGAGCAGAGACTGCGAGCCAGGCCTTCTCGTCCAACATCAGTGCCTGATCTCACAAAGGCGCTTCTGGAAGAATGGTCAAACATTCCCATAGACACACTCCTAAACCTTGTGGACGGCCTTCCCAGAAGAGTTGAAGCTGTTTATGGCTACAAAGGTTGGGCCAACTCAATATTGAACCCTACGGACTAAGACTGGGATGCCATCAAAGTTCATGTGTGTGTAAAGGCAGGCGTCCCAATACTTTTGGTAATATAGTGTATAAAAAGAAAAAAGAAATGGTCTGCGCAACTTGTGTTTTTGCATGATTTTGCGCAGCGCATTTTGCAGCGATCCATTCATGTCAATGGGCGAAAATCACACACAAAAAAAAGACGTGCGTGACCCTCTTTCTAAAAACACGCATTTTGACACAAACATTATGTCAGGGCTGGGCTCAGTCCTTCCTTCTCTGAGCTGGCCGCTCAGCTGTCCGCTAATTGCCAGCTCCTATCTCTCCACAGTTACTCAGCTGTTGATGATTTCCTGCTCGTCAGTCCTGCCTACTTAAGCCGTCCAGTCCAGAGGATCTCTGCCTTCACCTTGGTCAACATCACAGAATCTCCTGCGATCCTGTTTAAAGACTGGCTTTACTGACATCCTTTCTGGCTCCAGATCCTGCTTGCTGCTCCACTACATTGATCCCTGACTTCTGGCTTGGCTGACTATCCGTTCCGGTTACTGAACACTGGCTATGTTTTGACTACGTTTGTTCTTTTTACTTTTATTATTAAACAAGTGTGATTTACCTGTACTTCTGTCTTGGCCTGATTTCATGGTTTCTGACACATTAGCAAGATGTTTTGGGGTGCGTTTAAGAATTGAGGGCACGGCTACGCATGTGGAAAAGGGATGTGCGCTTTTTTGCGCATTGTTGAAGTGCTTGTAATTTTGCGTGCGGTACCACAACACATAACTGTAAACCTAGCTTTAGGCAATAGAGAAGCAGCGACTACACGGACTCGCCCACATATGACAGGTATGCAGGAAAGGGTGTGTGGCCCCCAAAGCACGCTGCACTGCAAACTCAGATGTGCGGGTCCATGCAGTCACTCCATTGGCCGCCTGCACCCACTGTGGTGCTCAAGGCTCTTGCTGGGGGGCCTCAACGCCCATGTAAATGAACCCTTATAGTGCACTGTGTTGCCATTTAAAGTACCACTGTAGTTTTAAAGTGTTATCAAACCCAGGAGCCTGCATTCACTATATCTGGTCTCCCACAGTACTAGGGTTGCCACCTGTCTGGGATTCACCTGGCCAGTCCGGGTTTTGAATCATGTGTCCGGGTTTCAGGACTGAAACCCGGACAGATTATCCAGACTGGCTGTGGCTCCCCAAATAACCAAGAGAGTCGCACACAAATCTGTTGCTGCCCGGGAGCTGCGGGCAGGTTTGGCATCACTGTGGGGGCAGGGCGATGATGTCAGCAAGTGCAGTGTGGCCACACCCACTGTTGGCTGTGGCATGCTATGCGCACCGCATTACTACTCTCCTTGGGGCACCCAAAGGGTTTGGCTTGAGGAAAAGGTGGCAACCCTACACAGTACACAGAACATGGAAATGCATTTGTTTTAGTAGCTATAAACTAATACCTTTTTAGCAGTACAGTGCCTTGCAAAAGTATTCACCCCCTTGGCATTTTTTGTGTTTTGTTGCCTCACAACCTGGAATTAACATGGATTGTTTGAGGATTTGCATCATTTAATTTACAGCACATGCCCACAACTTTGAAGATGTTTTTTTTATTTTTTTATTATTATTGTGAAGAAAATAACAACTATTACATAACTATTCACCCCCCCTAAAGTCAATACTTTGTAAAGTCACCTTTTGCGGCTATCACAGCTCCGAGTCGCTTTGGATAAGTCTCTTTGAGCTTGCCACATCTTACCACTGGGATTTTTGCTCATTCCTCCTTGCAAAACTGCTCCAGCTCCTTCAAGTTGGATGGTTTGCGCTTGTGAACAGCAATCTTTATGTCTGACCACAGATTTTCTATTGGATTGAGGTCTGGGCTTTGACTAGGCCATTCCATGTTTCACAGTGGAGATGGTGTTCTTTGGGTGATGTGCTGTGTTGGGTTTGCGCCAGACATAGCATTTTCTTTGATGGCCAAAAAGTTTCAATTTTAGTCTCATCAGACCAGAGAACCTTCCTCCATACATTTTGGGAGTCTCCCACATGCCTTTTCACAAACTCAAAAGGTGACATTTTGTTTTTTTGCTGAAAGTTATGTCTTTCTTCTGGCCACTCTGCCATAAAGCCCAACTCTATGGAGCGTACGGCTTACTGTCATCCCATGTACAGATACTCCAGTCTCTGCTGTGGAACTCTGCAGCTCCTCCAGGGTTACCTTAGGTCTCTGTGCTCCTCTCTGATTAATGCCCTCCTTGCCCGGTCCATGAGTTTTGGTGTGCGGCCGTCTCTTGGCAGGTTTGCTGTTGTGCCATGTTCTTTCCATTTGGTTATGATAGATTTGATGGTGCTCCTAGGGATCATCAAAGATTTGGATATTTTTTTTTATAACCTAACCCTGACTTGTACTTCTCAACAACATTGTATCTTACTTGTTTGGAGAGTTCCTTGGTCTTCATGGCAGTGTTTGGTTAGTGGTGCCTCTTGCTTAGGTGTTGCAGCCTCTGGGGCCTTTCATAAAGGTGTGTATATGTAATGACAGATCATGTGACACTTAGATTGCACACAGGTGGACATCATTTCACTAATTATGTGACTTCTGAAGGTAATTGGTTGCACCAGAGCTTTTTATGGGCTTCATAACAAAGGGGGGTGAATACATACGCACATGACAATTATCAGTTTTTAATTTCTGAAAAATAGTCTTATGTGTATATTTTTCTAATTTTATTTCACCAACTTAGACTATTGTGTTCTGATCCATCACATATAATTCAGATTAAAAAAATATTGAACTAAAGGCTGTAATGTAACAAAATAGGTAAAAAGCCATGGGGGTGAATACTTTTGCAAGGCACTATATATATCAGTCTTGTGACTTCTATCAGTGTTTGGTTAAAAGCTTGTAGGAGGAGTTTTCATTCTTCTCCAACTGTCCTATGAGGCTGCAGGACCCCTGACCCTCTGTCTGGACAGTGCTGATTGGCCCTGTGCCGATCACATGCACCCTCCCAAGAAAAAAAATAAATAAATAAAATCTCTGTAGCAATACACACCAAACTGAGCATGTGCAGAGTGTCCCCAATGCTCTGTACTGTCAGGAGATGGATTGGGGACACCGTAATGTAATGTGTGATGTGAATAGACTTCAGCTTGTAGAAAAGTGGTGTGTACAGCAAATTTAAAAGCTTGAGGCAAGCTGACCTAAGGGTTTAGTTCACCTTTTTTTGCTTTCTGTTGCTGGCTCTAGCACAGACGGTGGCTGTAATCGCTGCTGCTACCCTGTTTCCCCGAAAATAAGACCTAGCATGATTGTCGGTGATGGCTGCAATATAAGCCCTACCCCCCAAATAAGCCCTAGTTAAAGTCCTTGTAGGTCTTATTTTCTGGGTAGGGCTTATTTTCTGGGAAACAGGGTAGGGCTTATTTGGGGGGTAGGGCTTATATTGCAGCCATCACTGACAATCACGCTAGGTCTTATTTTCGGGGAAACAGGGTAGTTCACTTCTATGCACTTGTAAGCCGGGCTATCTTTCAGCAGGAACGCAGTTCCGGCACCTCCAGTCCCAAATGTGGCAAGGGATGGTGGAGAGTCTATTGATGTTGGCTGCTGGGAGATCTATAGTTACTGGAGGGGGATCTGTTAATGCTGGGGGGGTGGGTCTTATGTTGCAGGAGGATCAGTCATTGCTGGGAGGGATGTACTGCTGAGGGAGGGGTTTATTGGTGCTGGCTGTAGGGAGCCCTTTGTTGCTGGGGGTTCCAATGTTGCTGTGATTGATCTATTGTTGCTGGGGTGGATCTATTGTTGCTAGCTATAGGGGATCCATTTTACTACTTTTCTTGTTATCAATAACAAATTCCATATACATTACTTAGCGCCACAAAATTATATTTGGTTCTGTATTCTCTAAAAGGGGTGGTACTGGTAGGTGGGATGAGGGCGGAGCCAAGGGGTGACTTGGAAGGGAGGAGTTCCTGCACCCATTCTCTGAGAAAAAAAAAAAAGCCCTGCTTGTAAGCATATCCATTCACTATGATAATTATTAATTTATGTGGCGTTTACTAAAAAAATACTAAATAAATGTATAGAAACAAAATCTTTGGAGATTCAAAAAGAGAAAGTCCAGGCGGATAATGCGTCTTAACAGTTAATCTTTCACCAAATTGTGTAACCAGAGATTACCAAAAACCAAATGTTACAACAATTAATGAGTAGAGGATAAACCACTCCAGAGATAATGATCGATAAGCACTTGATAAGAGGGTAAATAATTCCTAATACATGAATACAAACCCCAAAAATAAATTGTTCCGAAAAAATGTAAATCCTAATAAAAAATGAATAAAGAACTATAATCACACTAAAACGTGCAAATAACAATCAAGAGTAATGCAAATAAAGTGCAAATGTGCAATCTATGCAAAAAAACACATATAGATAATATGATAATAGATCATTAAACTGTGATATAACGTGCAAAATGTTGCAAAAAGTGCAGAAATAGGTTAAACAATCCAATATAGTCCAGGATAAAATGCTAGAAGGTGAAAAAAACATCACAAATGGAAATAAAGTTAAAAAAGACTCCCATACACGGTGCAATCTGATTGTGACTATCAAAGTTCAATGTGCAGCAAACAGTTCATCCAAAGAATTCCGGTGCAACCATAAGCCAATCTCCAGTGTGTGGAAAAAACGTGGTTCCCCCAGCCTCTCACCTCATAATAGAACAGAATGAGCCCTGCTGACAGGAAAAAGACTGTCCAGTCCACTCCGCAGCCCCCTCAGTGGCAACTCTCCTAAGGATCTTGTGTCTTTCCACCTGATCCGTTCCCAGGGCACCCCAGATACTCAGCCAGGTAGTGAGCCGGCCATGACAAAAGAAGGGAGGGGAGGACTACATAGTGCAGTATTTAAGACACAAAGGTTTATTGAAAGTAATACAATACAGTTGATAAAAAATGAGCGTAACAGAAATGCTGCTTCCCGACTTTCTCAAAGGGTATCATTACCCTTTGAGAAAGTCACGTGGTCAGTGACGCAACGCGTCAGGGAGGAAGAGTCGGGTGACGTTCGGCTTTCCGATCACGGCCGGGATCGGGAAGCAGCATTTCTGTTAGGCTCGTTTTTTTATCATCAACTGTAAGTGTATTACTTTCAATAAACATTTGTGTCTTAAATACTGCACTATGTAGTCCTCTTTCCATTTGTGATGTTTTTTTTCACCTTCTAGCATCTAGCACTTTATCCTGGACTATTTTGGATTGTTTAACCTATTTCTGCACCTTTTGCAACATTTTGCACGTTATATCACAGTTTTACCTATATGTGTTTTTTTGCATAGATTGCACATTTGCACTTTATTTGCATCACTCTTAATTGTTATTTGCACGTTTTAGTGTGATATAGTCCTTTATTCATTTTTTTATTAAGATTTACATTTTTTTGGAACAATTTATTTTTGGGGTTTGTATTCATGTATTAGGAATTATTTACCCTCTTATCAAGTGCTTACCGATCATTATCTCTGGAGTGGTTTATCCTCTACTCATTAATTGTTGTAACATTTGGTTTTTGGTAATCTCTGGTTACACAATTTGATGAAAGATTAACAGTTAAGACGCATTATCCGCCTGGACTTTCTCTTTTTGAATCTCCAAAGATTTTGTTTCTATACATTTATTTCGTATTTTTTAGTAAGCGCCACATAATTATTAATTGATCACATGCGTATTTATTGGTGTGCGAACACCCTTATGTTGGCAGCTACATTGCTAGGTTTTTTGTATTAATTGTCTTTTCCTCTTGTGGTTTGCGCATTAGTTTTCTCCATTGTTTTTAAATATCCATTCACTAAGCTTCCTTATGAACCCAGATGTGGTTAGCTCTGAGCAGCGGCAACGCTAAGATATTCTTTCACCCGGGGGAGTGAGACATTTTTTTTTGTTGTTGCGGCGGCGCCCCTTCTAATCTGCTGCGGAGGCGAGGATTGAATGAAGGGATTTCAAGCCTCACCGTGACTTCGGATCAGTGGCATCTTAATAGCATCATGGGCCCCTGGGCAAAATAATGCACTGGGGCCCCTACTAGGGAGATGGTGACCAAAAAGTGGGTGTGGCTACAATTATACTACACATTGGGTGTGGCTTTCTAATCTGATTAGAAACAATACACAAAAAAAGTGCCACTTTGTGATGGCCGATCACATAAAATCTCAATAACATACATTTACGTTTTTGGTTGTAACATGACAAAATGTGGAAAATTTCAAGGGGAATGAATACTTTTTCAAGGCGCTTTAAAACTGACCCCTATACACACTGTCCCACCCTCTCTACACACTGTACACTCTATTCCCATATTATTATCTTTTTTAAATTTACTTTTTATTTTTTTTTGTTATTTTTTCAGTTTTTTTTTTTGTAAAAAATTTTTTAACAACGCTGTTGGGGGTCTTTGGTCAGATATTCGGGATCTAAACAGACTCCTGAGGTCTCACTTATGGGACAGGGAAAGAGAGAGAAAGAGACAGGGACCTAGATTCCCCAATTCATTGCATGTCAGGCACGTGGCATGGGGAACACAGCAAGGGCCTGGGCAGCAAGGGGAATCGCATGTGGATGGAGCAGCTGAAAGCTGGCCGGGGGGGGAGGAGGAGATGCTGGCTTTCAGCTGCTGCAGGGAGAGCCACATAGAAGATCAGTTCCAGTTCCCCCCCCACCCACTGCACTGCCCCTCTCAATGTGGCACACGTCCCTCCTAACCCCCAGCACATTTGTAATGGCGTGGGAAGTATATTGCATGGCAGGGGTCTGGGCAGAAGTGGAAAACGTGCGTGGGCAGAGCGGGTGATAAGTGGGGTGGGTTGGGGAAATCAATTTCATTAATGTTCTGTGTGGCTCTCCCTGCAGCAGCTGAAAGCTGGGAGGAGGAGATGCAGGCTTTCAGCTGCTGCAGGGAGAGTCACATAGATGATCAGTTCCAGTTCTTTCCCCCACCTGCCCTACAGATCGCCAGCGCCCGTCTTAATGCGGTACACACATGCCCCCCCCGACCCCCAATCACCATGGCGGGGGGGAGTACATTGCATGGCAGGCACGTGGTAGTGACCTGGGCAGCAGGGGGAAATTGCTCGTGGACAGAGCAGGTGATCAATGTGGTGGGTTGAAGAAATTATTGAAATTGATGTTCTGTGTGGCTCTCCCTGCAGCAGCTGAAAGCAGGCAGAAGGGAGGAGGAGGAGATGCTGGCTTTCAGTTGCTGCAGGGAGAGCCACATAGAAGATCGGTTCCAGTTCTTTCCCCCACTTGCCGTACTGATTGGCAACAGCCCTCTCAATGCGGCACATGACCCCCCCCCCCCCAGTTTCGGCCTCGGCTCTGAGTACTTCCAGGTTCAAGGCTGTCAAACCGTGGCTGCTCTGGCCAAGTACAAAGCTGATCAAGCACAGCCTGTGTTAGCTTCAACAAAGTGCAGAGATGACACTGCCAGTCTAATAGACCCCTGGTGTCTCTTTAAAGAGAACCTGTCATTGCAACATGCTATCACAAATCTTTGCAGCCATGCGGGTGGAACCACACACAGCCATGCAAAAATCCAACCAACAACATACTGTATTGCTGTTAGAAGTAGCACCCCGCAATCTGGGGGAGGTGGAGAGGTTAGGGTTAGGAGGATGCTGTACATGAACATGCTTCACGTTATGCCCTAAAAATGAGCGTAACAAGAAAAGTAGTCTAAAAAGGTGAACTAAGCCTTTAAGGCTCGGTTCACAGCATAGAGGTGAAACAAAATGCGCACATGTGCTCGCACGTTGCGCATAGGGCAGCCCTTTCACTACAGAGGGTTGCTGTACATGTGAGAGACGCAGAAAAGAAGTCCCTCTTTAACAAAAACTGCATGGTGGCACCGCCGCACGCTAAAGGGCAGTGCGTTTCTGTGCGTGCGTCTCCGATGCGCACAAGGCTTCAACTGCAGCCCAAGACAAAAAATAAAAAAATTAAAATTGCCTGGAGTTCAGCTTTAATTTCTATTTTTGCATTAAAAGCAACTTAGCCTGTTGTCAGAAGCTGAAAATCAACACACCTACAGTCCACAGGCAGCTCCTAAAACACGATCGGGTCTCCAGCGGTAAGCTAAATTCGGCATGCACACAATGGCCTCGTTAGTCGCAGAAATCAGCTTCTCTGTGCCAAATCCAACCAAGCTAAAAAAGAAATAGCAGCACTTGATTGTCAACATAGCATTGCCGGATCATTTCCAGCTCCTGATAATCAACCGACTGCATGCCGTTCATTGTTCCAACATTCAGGTCTGTAGATACCACATGCGGTTCTTATTATAGACGGGTTACACTTATAATAGACGGGTTACACAATCCTCCTCTGGAGGTGAACGCCGGACACTCTGAGACCACGAGGCTCGCTGTATAGTCTTGGTCTACATGGCGTTGTGTGTACAGCAAACCCGGGACACTAACGTCAATGTAAACCCAAGAACATGTCTTCATATTTTAATATATTACAGCTCATCATACTCTCTACAGTGGGAAAAAATAATCATTTGACCCCCTGCAGATTTTTTTAAGTTTACCCACTTACAAAGAAATGAAGGGTCTATAATTTTTATCATAGGTGTATTTTAACCACTTCAATTCCAGGTACTTATACACCTTCCTGCCCAGGCCAATTTTCAGATTTCAGCGCCGTTGCAATTTGAATGACAATTGCGCCGTCATACAACAACACTGTACCCAAACAACATTTTTTTATCATTTTCTTCCCACAAATAGAGCTTTCTTTTGGTGGTATTTGATCACCTCTGCGATTTTTATTTTTTGCGCACCAAATAAAAAAAAGACTGAAAATTAAAAAAAATAAATAAAGTTTTTCTTGGCTTCTGTTAAAAAAAATTTGTAAATAAGTAAGTTTTCTCCTTCAATGACGGGCACTGATATTGGCTGCACTGACGGGCACTGATGAGGTGGCACTGATAGGCGGCACTGGTATGCAGCACTGATGGGCACTCATATGTGGCACTGATGGTTACTTATGGGTGGCACAGATGACACTGATGGGTAGCATTGCTGGGCATCACTTTTCTGATCTGCTGCATGTTGCCAGTCAGTGCCCATTTGTGGGCACTAATTGGCATGTATTTGGCATATTTTTGTATATGTGGATGGCCATGTGGTACGTACCTGGCCATCCACATGTTAGGGACTTCCCTGGTGGTCCTGGTGGTCCAGTGTGGGCATCCGAGGGGGGGGCCACGCTGATAAACAATCAGCGCAGACCCCCCGTCAGAAGAGCCGCCGATCGGCTCTCCTCTATTCGCGTCTGTCAGATGCGAGAGGAAAAGCCAATCAACGGCTCTTCCTGTTTACATCGTGATCAGCCATGATTGGACACGGTTGATCACATGGTAAAGAGCCTCCGCCGTAGGCTCTTTACTGAGACCGGTGTAGCGGTGTTTCAGACTGACGCCCAGTCAGGATAACTGAACCACCGCCCGGCCGTCCTTTTGCTATAGGCCGGGCGGGAAGTGGTTAAATGATTGGGACTGAATATCAACCAAAAATCCAGGAAAAAAAACACATAATACAAATGTTATAAAGTGTGTTGCATTTCAGTGAGTAAAATAAGTATTTGATCCCCAAGCAAAACATGACTTAGTACTTAGTGGACAAACTCTTGTTGGCAAGCACAGAGGTAAGAGGTTTCTTGTAGTTGGTGACCAGGTTTGCACACATCTCAGGAGGGATTTTGGTCCACTCTTCTTTACAGATCTTCTCTAAATCCTTAAGGTTTCTTGGCTGTCGCTTGGCAACTGTAAGTTTCAGATCCCTCCATTAATTTTCTATGTGATTAAGGTTGACTGGCTAGGGCACTCCATGACCTTAATGTGCTTCTTCTTGAGCCACTCCTTTGTTGCCTTGGCGGTATGTTTTGCGTCATTGTCATGCTGGAAGACCAATCCACAACTCCTCTTCAGTGTTCTGGCTGAAGGAAGAAGATTATCTTCCAAGATTTTACAATACATGGCCCCGTCCATTGGCCACTCAATGCAGCAAAGTTGGCTTGTACCTTTTATTAGAGAAATTGCCCCAAAGCATAATGTTTCCACCTCTGTGCTTGACTGTAGGGATGGTGTTCTTAGGGTCAATCAGAATTTTTCACAGATTAGTCCTGGCAATTTAGAAAAGGTGCTCCCAACGACAACTTGTTATGGGTATAAAAGACACCTGTCCACAGAATCTCTTTCTTCCATTCAAACCTCAGCATCATGAGCAAGACCAAAGAGCTGTCAAAGGACATCAGGGACAAGATTGTAGATCTGCACAAGGCTGGAATGGGCTACAAAACCATCAGCAAGAAGCTTGGTGAGAAGGAGACAACTGTTCCCAAATTAAAGAAATACAACATACCCATCAATCTCCCTCGGTCTGGAGCACCATGCAAGATTTCGCCTCATGGAGTAAGGATGATCATGGGAACGATGAAGGATCAGCCCAGAACTACACAGGAGGAGCTTGTTAAAGTGGTATTCCGGCCAAAATTATACTTTTTAAGTAAAAATACCCTTATAATACACAAGCCTAATGTATTCTAGTAAAGTTAGTTTGTAAACTAAGGTCTGTTTTGTTAGTTTATAGCAGTAGTTTGTTATTTTATAAACTTACAGCAGGCCGTGGCCATCCTAAGTGTGGGCATCTGAAGCCAGACTGTATTTCTTCCTGGATCTCAACCTTGCAGATCTCGCACATGCTCAGTGCAGCACAAGCAGTGTAACAGGTTTCAGGTCAGGTTTCCATAGCAACAGCAATGTCAGAGGAAGTTGCCGCCCCTTCCCAGAAGGCATTACAAACAGGAAATGATGCGATGGGCCGCGGCCAGGGAGGAGGAAGTGAAAAATGAATACAGCAGATATACAGTAGGTGCTGAGAAAATTTTTTTAAAAATATCCAATTCGTTTACAGTGCGCAGTTTAGTGAGGGATGCTGAAGAGTTGTAAAAGTGGGTGGAATTCCACTTTAATGATCTCAAGGCAGTTGGGACCACAGTCACCAAACAAACCATTGGTAACACAATACACCGCAATGGATTAAAAATCCTGCATCGCCCGCAAGGTCCCCCTCCTCAAGAAGGCACATGTACAGGCCCATCTGAGGTTTGCCAATGAACATCTAAATGATTCAGAGAAGGATTGGGAGAAAGTGCTGTGGTCAGATGGAGACCAAAATTGAGCGCTTTGGCATTAACTCGACTTGCCGTGTTTGGAGGAAGAAAAATTATGACTATGACCCGAAGAACACCATCCCTACAATCAAGCACAGAGGTGGAAACATGATGCTTTGGGGCCGTTTCTCTAATAAAAGGTACAAGCCAACTTTGCTGCATTGAGGGGCCATGTATTGTAAAATCTTGGATGAGAACCTTCTTCCCTCAGCCAGAACACTGAAGAGGAGTTGTGGATGGATCTTCCAGCATGACAATGACGCAAAACTTACCGCCAAGGCAACAAAGGAGTGGCTCAAGAAGAAGCACATTAAGGTCATGGAGTGCCCTAGCCAGTCAACCTTAATCCTATAGAACATTTATGGAGGGAGCTGAAACTTACAGTTGCCAAGGGACAGCCAAGAAACCTTAAGGATTTAGAGGAGATCTGTAAAGAAGAGTGGACCAAAAATCCCTCCTGAGATGTGTGCAAACCTGGTCACCAACTACAAGAAACGTCTTACCTCTGTGCCTGCCAACAAGAGTTTGTCCACCAAGTACTAAGTCATGTTTTGCTTGGGGATCAAATACTTATTTTACTCACTGAAATGCAACACAATTTATAACATTTGTATTGTGTGTTTTTTTTTCTGGATTTTTGGTTGATATTCTGTTTCTATCATTTAAAATATACCCATGATAAAAATGATAGACCCTTCATTTCTTTGTAAGTGGGCAAACTTACAAAATCCTCAGGCGAATCAAATAATTGTTTTCCCCACTGTAAGCGGCCCTACCGGAGCTGCACCGAGGCGGGAGGACACATCTATACCCTTTTTTTTTTAAGCAGATATAACAAAAAGCTTTCAAGGGTATTTTTTACAGACCAAAAGGTAGGTTTAAGATTAGGTTTGTGACCCTTTGTAATGCCCATGGCAGGTCTGTAAATGAGGCGACTTCAGTGCAGATCTCACCCCTAGAGTGTCCAAGAGATAAAACAGAGTATGAGACTCCTCTGGGAGTTTCACTGAAACATCAGTTGTAGGTGGAATGACCCTTTAATTTAGCTGAACCATGTGATGATTGACCCTCTGGAATGCCCTGCTTGTGCCATGTTTTCTGAATGAGAAATACATTATTAGATATTTTCCAGTGGCAGATAACAAAAGGGGAGCATGGAGGAGAGCAAGGCCCAGTGCTGCTTAGACAGTTGACTAAATTACCTTCTCAGATTTTATCAATGACTTACAGTTTAATGTGTAATGATATACACCAATGGGGGAAGCCATATTACAATATAAATTAATAGCGATGCCAACTGTTATTTTAGCTTAGAAGTGCAATACAGGAATTGTTCTGTATGTTTCGTCTCATGGTACAAATCTGTCTGTCAGACCAACCACAAAACTTAAGCTACAGGTTACCACTGGAGAGAACTTCTAAAACCCCATACATGAAATACCCTCATAATATTAAGCAGGGCTCTCCAAACTTTCTTAACAAAGGGCCAGTTTACAGTCCTTGATGCTTTAGGGGGGGGGGGCGGAATGGGGCCAGTGGGTTTAGAAAACACGCTGGTGTCAGCGAGAGTAAACCGTGGCCCATAATGTTGGTATCAGCGGGAGGAATGGTGTCCCATCGTTGGTGCTCATGACAAAGCACGGAGGGGTGGAGTGAAACATATTGGGGGCGTGGCCTAGAAGGAGCTCATGCTGAGGTTGTCTCCCTCATACCACCATAGCACTCCGTGGATGTGTGGCACCAGGGATCTTTCCTCTCGTAAAATCGTTGGTGTCTGTAGGAGGAAAGGTGTCCCATCGTTGGTGCCCCATGATTAAGCTTCGAGGGGTGGAGTGAAACACGTTGGGGACATGGCCTGGTGGGCACCCAGGCTGAGGTGGTCTCTCCCATACCACCATATGACTCCATGGATATGCGGCAGCAGGGATCTTTCCTCTCTTCGTCCCATCGTTTGTGTCTGTAGGAGGAAAGGTGTCCCATCGTTGGCGCCCCATGACTAAGCTGTGAGGGGTGGAGTGAAACGCGTTTGGTATGTGGCCTGGTGGGCACCCAGGCTGTGGTGGTCTCTCCCATACCACCATATGATTCCGTGGATGTGCGGCACCAGGGATCTTTCCTCTCTTCGTCCCATCGTTGGTGTCTGTAGGGGGAAAGGTGTCCCAACCTTGGTGCCCTGCCACTACGCTCCGAGGGGTGGAGTGAAACGCGTTGGGGACGTGGCTGGTGGGCACCCAGGCTTAGGTGGTCTCTCCCATACCACCATAGGACCCCGTAGATGTGCAGCACCAGGGATCTTTCCTCTCTTCGTCCCATCATTGGTGTCTGTTGGAGGAACGGTGCCCCATCATTGGTGTCACTGAATGGAATGGTGGCCCAAGGGCCAGATAAAAGGCAAGCAAAGGGGCCAGATAGGCCACAGTTTGGAGATCACTGCACTATATCATACAAAAGGTCTCTGCCTCAAATATTTTTCCATTTACAATTCTATACCTTTAGGCTTATTGCCAGTATTACCAGAATAACTGAATTGTTTGGATTTAATGACCTCTGTGAGTTTGTTTTTTTTTTTTTTGTTAAATTTTTTGTTCCTTGTATAGCAGCATGTTTTTATATATTTGTTTTTGTAAAAGCCACCTTAATGCTGATTTTTGCTGCAGTAATGTCAGAATTCATGAATATTTAGATTTCTATAATTAAATGACACAAAAAAAAAATTACATGACTCACTAAGCAAACAGTACAATATACAACTATCATAAATATATTTCTCACTGGTTGTTATTACAACTGCTCAGTGTGTATCGTTTAAAAAAAAAAAAAAAATGCCTAAAATTACCTTTTTTTTTTTTTAGAAAATAATGGATTTTTTTTTAATTACGAGAGAAAAAGAGAATGTTCCAAGAGAAAAAAAATTACATATTTGCATTGCATTTATTTTTCTTTTTAGGCAATTACCGGTACATGTATTTCAAGTGTATCTTCTAGTCCAGGGGTCTCCAAACTTCCTAAACAAAAAGGCCCAGTTTTCTGTCCTTCAGGCTTTAGAGGGACCAGAGCAGAAAATGTCATTCCATCAATGAGAGTAAGCAATACCCCATCATCTGTATTAATAAGGGGACTAGTGCCTCATTGTTGGTATCAGTGGGAAGAATCGTTCCCCATTGTTGGTGTCATTGGGAGGAATGGAGCCCCATCATTGGCATCAGCGGGAGTAATAGTACCCCAAGGGCCAGATAAAGGCAAGCAAAGGGCCGCATCCGGCCCTCGGGCCACAGTTTGGAGACCACTGATATAGAGCAATGCAGTAACTCAGATCAAAAACTAAAAGGGAATTTCTCCTTTAAATCTTGCCTATACAGGGCTGAATGGAGACAGGCTGGAGTTAAGGTGATATTAAAAAGTTCAACTTTTTTTTTTTTTTCTTTAAATAACATGTTCTACTTATCTGCTATGTGCACTGGGTTTGCACAGAGCAGCCCCGATCCTCCTCTTCTGAGGTTCCCAGCTGGTGCACCTGGCACTTGCTCGCTCCTGAGCCCTGCTCTATGCGTCTATAAGACGCAGAGCATATCCTTGGCTCGCCCCCTCCCCTCTGCTCTCTTCTCATTGGCTCACTGGCTGTGACTGACAGCAGTGGGAGCCAATGGCTCTCAGCAGGGCTGCTGTTAGAAATCATTGGGGGGGGGGGGGGGGGCTGGTACAGCCTTCCTGATGGGCCTCCACACCCCCCCTCCCTCAAGGTGCAGCAGAACAACAGCACTGACTTTGTCCGCCTATGCTCCAAAAATGAAAAAGAGTCCCTCCTCTGCTCCCACCTCCTGGGCCCCGCTGTTCACATGATGGAGTTGAGGAAAATGTAATTTAAGCCCCGGTAAGCAAGTAGAAGCAGCAGAATGATCTAGTAATATCAATGTATTAATTTAGGCCCCTGGGCCCCCCTGTTTAGCTGATGGGGGCTGGGCCCAGTACAACATTGCCAGTTGTACTGCCCTATCAGCGGTCCCGGCTCCCGATGCGGTCTCAGCCAATGAATAGAGGGAGTCCTGAGACAGATGAGGCTCTCGTGCACCTCGCTGGATCGGGCTCAGGGTCAGGCAAGTATTAAGGGGATGTAGCACACTGAAGGTTTTGTTTTACCTTCACATATAGAATACATGTATGTAAAAGAAAAAAAAAAAAAAAATCAACCTTTACAAACACTTTAAGCTTTAAATTTGTTTTTTGCGCAGACTAGCTTTAGAGTGCAAAGCAATCTTCGAACTGCATAATATGGAACAAAAAGAGGGTCCAGGTGCCACCCAAGAGATCTGGTCCATGGAAGCTCCAGACCCTTCGTCACTTGAGATGTAAAGAAAACAGAGGCTGATGTTTCTTTAGCATTATCCTTACCAGCCAGCCATATATATACTGTTTAATCCATCGTAGGACCTCTCTGTATTACACAGATATAGAGTAACAAAAGGCAGAAGACAGCTGGGAGGGTCTACAGGAATTTATGGGATTCATGAAACAGCTAAAGTAGACAAAATCAGGCCAACCGATTAATCTTAATTTGGTGGACTATGGGCAAAATAAAAAAAAATTATATATAAATACACACACAATGCACGGTCACTAGCATTAGATTGTAACCAAACCCAAAAACAAAAATGTAATAAATTGCAGCTTTCCAGTCCTTAGATGTGGTGGCCGCATTAGATTCTTTTTCCAGCTCGTGATCCAGTCAGTAACACACATCTTGTACTAGGGTGACAATGCTTAATATCTGTACTGAATCTAAGGGACTACAAAACTACACAGGACTGGACTACAAAACTCCCCCACCGCCCCCACCTTACCTCATCCGAAACATAGGAGGATGTCCTGTAGCTCACAGAGATGGTTAGAAGCAATGTATCCGATAAAGAGAGCAGCACAGGGAGATCACCTGACATCAATTTTGACAGGATCAAAAGGTTTCTCTTTTTATTTTACTCTTCTTCAAAAAGACATTGAATGGTATAGTTTAAAGTGGTAGTAAACTCTCCCCCACAACTTTGTCCCATGTGAATCAGCATACAAAAACCCTAATGAACACTGCTTGTAGATATCTCCTTACTTGCATAGTACTGTTGTAATCCTTTTTGTTCTTTAGAATGATGTCACTGAGCAGGCCCATAACTCCCATGATTAACGGCACACTCTGTGTACTTGTCTGTCTATTATCAGGACTTCCTACAGCACAACACTGATATCCCATGAGACTGCATAATCACTCAGAGCTTCCTACTACTACTCCCCATGTGACATCACATGGAGTGGAAAAAAAGGCATTGGACAGGATTACTGCAGTCTTATCAGCTGAAGCTGATAAGACTGACATAGGCAAACACTAGATAATTGGCACAAGTAAATACTATGCAATAAAACAAGTCAGCTATGAGCAGGGAAGCAGGGTTGCCATAGAAACGTTGGATTGAGAAGGAGGCTTGGTTAACAGTACAGGAAGTGCTCAATGTAAGGGCGGAAATACACTCTACTGTGGACTCAGAAAACAATACTTAAGATGGCGCTGCCTTACCCCTGGAAACAAGTTTTTTAAAGTTTCTTTAAACAGTAATTTGTGATTTGGGCTGGATTACAGTGGCTATAGTTTGATAATTACTTATTACAATGGACTAAATAAAAAGAAGCATCAGAGTGGGAGAGTTTACTTCCTCTGTAAAAGGTGAAAAAGCTGCAAATATAAATTCATATAAATTTTTGTTTCACAGAGTACCCCCTGTAGCAGCTTTTCTGATAATCCTCTTCAAAGATGTCAATCATTCAAAAGTGTGACAATGCTGTATATTCTGCAATATAATCGCTCTGCGGCATTGTCAGCCTGGGAACAGGGTAGACTTGGATGGACTTTAAATGCACTTATACTTTTTGCCCCCTTTCCCTGAGATGACCTGACCCAACGTACCCTCCGTAGATGTATACTTACATTACCCTAATCAGATGTCTGGTGTTTGTTTACTGAGCAGCACAAACCTTCACTGTCCTGGCCGCACCTGTTACAACTATAGCTCAGGGGTCCCCAACCCCCCCCCCGGGCCGCAGACCAGTACCGGTCCATGGCCTGTCAGACGCCGAGCCGCACTCCCTCCTGAATCCCTTCAGCTACTGCGCATGTGCCGGCTTAGTGAAACAATCAGGAAAAAGCCAAGTGCCAAGACAAAGATTTGCCTGAAAGCAAATGCCAGGCAGTGGCGATCCCCGGGACCACACAGGGGGATACAGGATTGATCCCCAGGGAAAACACTGGTGGGGGGGGGGGGGTTGCAGATCTCCTCTGCTCATACACTGCAGGGAGAAAACGGCATCTGCCGGCAGGTGACCGTGGTAAGCGATGCACTGCATCTTGCGGCAGGCCACTACGGCGAATGATAAGCCCCGGGGTCCCAATGATTTTGCATTATGGGGAGTTAAAACAGAAGTATGGGGTTTTTTTTTTTTTCCGCCATTCATACTTACCTAAGTGGATGCAGCATCTCTCCCCCTGTGCCTCTACACTGAAAACCGAGTGATCAAACACTGTCGATCGCTCAGTTTTCAGAGCTCTGTGAGCAGAGAGCTGCAGGCTGTCAGTCACAGCTCTCTGCTCATCCCCCCCCCCCATGCTCATTGGAGTGCTGAGCTGTGGAGGGGTGGAGTGAGCCACTGAAAGGCTGAGACGGGTGTCAGTCCAGGCACCTGGCGGAATCCAGACTTTGTCGGGATGACGCGGTGCCTGGACTGATATCCGTGACTTCAGTCCGCTCTCTGCTGAAAACAGGTCACAGGAGTACAAAACTACTTGCACGCATGTGATCCATAGGAGAAGCCCAGCCAAAACGAGCTTAGGTTGGACTTCTCCTTTAAAACCATTTCATTATATATAACAATGTAATAATAGAAATAATGCGTTTCAAATCATTGATGCGCTAAGACCAGCCATTCCCCCAGCAACACCGCCAATAACCCCCAACCCCCTCTCCGGGTCCTTGGCAAAATTTTCTTCCCAGTGCCAAAAAGGCTGAGGACTGCTGCTATAGACTACTATGGGACCATTTCCAGTGTCAGTAGACAGCCCAAAAAAACTCTTTGAGGCATGGTCAGGACAACGAAGATGCGCACAACTGAATGATTTAGGTAATGGGGCAAAAAAAAGTAAGCAAGCAACAAACAAATCAAAGCCCAACACAAATCTAACACTTTTTGTTAAGCAGTTGCGGGACCAATCTAGGTTCTTGGCCATCTACACACACAGCCTGCTCCCCAAGAAAGTTTCCAAGACAGTCTATTGTCTTACAGTGCAATATAACATCTGTTTATTTTCATCTCAGAAAAAGACAATTGTGCACATGAAAAAACAAACCAATATGAGCAAAAATATACAATGCTACAAACTGCGAGAGTTTGAGTTAAAAATGAAACTTTTTTTTTTATTTTAGACTTTTTTAAAGGACCAAGGTCACACTTAAGATGTTCAGAATAGGAAGTAAAGAGGTTCTCTAGTATAGAATTAAAACTATGATTTAGCACTCAGCCCATTAGATTCCATAGGAGAACCAAGGGTATGCGTGAGGTCCATCCTTATCTGAAGTCACCTGAGATAAGCTTGTTGGTAGAGCCGATTGTATCATAGACAACAGTTCAGTTTGATGAGTATCTATGGTGATGTGTCCAACATCTCAACTGCTTTCAGATAAGGTCCTCCGAAGCCCCCTTCATTCTATGGATAACCTTGGGTTTGAGTAACTCACCCAGAATCAGAACATAGATAAAAAAAAAAAACATCTGGCTGTCATATATATGTTCAAGGCCAGTGACTCAAAAGTACTGAAGCCATATAGACATGACAGTCCAGTAGCGAGAATGTTCAGAACAAGGCAGACCTTAATGGCAGATTTTGTTGGAAATATAGCAACCCGTTCTGTAAGAGGAAACGTCTATGGGCACATCCAATTTTATTTTCACTGCCCAGAATTCTGCTTTGGGTGCACTCATCATACATGTACCATTTTATAGCCTGAAGCAACGACAATCCAACACTACAAGCAGTTCTGCCATTGTGGCAAGGAACCCAAGGCATCTGATGCAACAAACGCATAGACCAGCATTTTAAAGCCGATCAATTTTCTAGGAATTATTGGCATTCAATGGAGCACATGTTTCCTTTCACTACCACCATGGCCTTACAGACAAGATGGGTTGGATGTTTTTGTATTAGCCAACCAATAATGAGACAGAGCTGAGTTTAACGAAAGGGCAACAAGTGTTTTGCAGCCAATGAAAGAACTGCAATTTTCTACTTGGAAAATCAACAATCAAATCCTCAAAAGACAGGTATAGTGAAGGTTATGAGTACTTGCTAAATCCAGACACTGTGACCAGGTTACCTTTGCCACAGTTTTGCAGGAGTTCCTTACTGCTTTTTTAGTCAACTCCAGTACAGCCAAAGGGCTTAGGCACACAGGCATATAACACGCGGTGTTCAGATTCATACAATTTTTGGGGGATCTGAATGCGGCAGAATTGTATGCTATGGGCCCAATCATACAGCTATGTTTTGTATGTAGCATTTAGAGGAGTAAATCATAAACAAGAAAACCCTGCACCAGCAGTTCAATTTTGACCGTATTTTATATGGTTTACACGTGTAAACTGCTTAGCATGGGGAAGGTGTAAACAATGTGCAAGTAGTGGCAGCAGTGCAAAATGACATCAAGCTCCAGCCATTCTGAATAACGAGGTCATTCTGTACCTGGGCTGCCTCCTACATATTGTTTATGTTTACATCTCCCTCTGACCCCGAGTCATTCAGTAGTGCAAAATGACCTTGGCCTTCAGACATTCTGCTCCTGCATCACCAACCGTTGCCTAGTAAACTACTCATTAGGGCTAAGGGATGTAAACTGTGTATGCAGCAGCGGTGGTGTAATCACAGAATGAGCTCATTCTGCAACTGTGCCGTCACCCACACACAGTTTATGTTTACATCTCTCTGTGGTCCTGAAAGAGTCCTTCCACTAGGAAGCAGTAGTGGTGCAAAATAACCTTGGCCTTCAGAATGCAGTGGTCATTCTGCATCTGTGCCGCTGCCTACACATTGTTTAGGTTTTTATCTCTCGGTGGCACAAAATGAGTCGCTCACTAGGCAAAATTACCCTGGCCTTCAGAATGAATGAAAACTGAGGTCATTCTGCTGCTGTGCCGCTGCTTGGGAAATGACTCATTCAGGGCCAAGGAGCGGTGTAAACATAAACAATGTGTAGGCAGTGCCTTCAGCATGAAGCAATTCTGTACCTGTGCCACCGCCTACACATTTTGTGTGTACATCAACCCCCTGGTCCTGAATGAGCCATTTACTAGGCAGCGTTGAAAATGACCTAAGCCTTCCATCATTTGGAATGAATCAAGGCATAGTTCATTCTGAGTCTTCAATGCTTCCTACTAAATTACTCATTCAGGGCCAGGGGGAGATATAAAACAATGTGTAGGCAACAGCAGCAGTGCAAGCACACAAATGACCCCTCAGCCTTTGTGAATGAGGTCATTGTGCACCTGTGCTGCAGATTACACATTTGTATGTCTCCCCCTGGGCCCTGAATGAGCCATCCAATCACCAGTGGTGCAAAATGACCTTGGCCTTTAAAACGATGATGTCATTCTGCATCTGTGCTGCCGCCGCTGCCTACACATTGTTTTTATTTACTTCATCTCCAGACCTGAATGGGCCATTCATTAGGCAGCGGCAGTGGTACAAAATGACCCTGGCCTTAACTATGACGTCATTCTGCATCTGTGCTGCCGCCGCTGCCTACCCATTGTTTACGTTTACATCTCCTTCAGACCTGAATGGGCCATTCATTAGGCAGTGGTAGTGGTGCAAAATGACCCTGGCCTTCAGAACTGTGACGTCATTCTGCATCTGTGCTGCCGCCGCTGCCTACACATTGTTTAGGTTTACATCTTCTTCAGACCTGAATGGGCCATTCATTAGGCAGCGGCGGTGGTGCAAAATGACCCTGGCCTTCAGAACTGTGACGTCATTCTGCATCTGTGCTGCCGCCGCTGCCTACACATTGTTTATGTTTACATCTCCCCCGGGCCCTAAATAAAACAATCCACTAGGCGGTGGTGCAAAAATGACCATGGCCTTTAGTCATTTAGACTGACTGAAGGCAGAGTCAATTTTGTGACTGCACCACCACCGTCGCCTGGTCAATGACTCATTCAGGGTCAAGGGGATATGTAAACAAATGTATAGGCAGCGGCGGCAGTGCAGGCGCAGAATGACCATGGACTTTCAGTCAACCTAGATAAATGAATATACGTAGTATGCATCTCAACTCAAATGTGCTTATATATGGCTGTATACGTTGAGATGCACTACAGCCAACAGGTCAATTTTTATGCAGGATATTGCTGCCAGCAAGATCATCCCTAAATTTACATGACGTGTGCATAAAGTCTAGGTGCCACAATGATCAGATCCATCGTATCTCATCAATTTACTGGGCGATATAAGGCCACCACAAAAATGACAGGAATAATTTCACATTGTACCTCAGGTCAGCTTATAGGCTAGCCTCTACCACATACTACATTGAATATTTAGAAGGAACATTAAACTACACATGGCGACAGTTGATAGCGGCTTACAGTTGCAAGTTGAACAAACTTTATTGGACAATCACGTGAAGTGCAGCAACTGTTCTGGAGGGCCAACATGTAGACCTTGTATATGAAGTGTCTGGTAGGTACTGTGGGTGTCCTCTCTCACAACCAATGTGCTTCTTTCTATCATGCTCTAACCAGCATCTATAAAAAAGGAGAAGCCGATTGGCTGTTAGGACATGACAGACACACACCCGTCCGGCCAGACACCACAAACACAAGGGCCTACAGTGCGAGGGGGTATAAAAAGCCAAAGATTACACGCCAATCTATTTACGTAACCCATTCACCTTCTCCCACCACAGACATTCTGTAACAAACCCATCGGAGGAAAAGGATCCCATCTAATCCCTACTATTCCAATGGCTATTTTAGAGGTTTGGTTGTTTTAAAAAGCAGAGCAGCACAATAAAAAGAGAAGAAAGTCCGTCAGCAACTCAGTCAAATCCATGCCAGTCACTCTGCTCGGAATCGTACTCTGGCTCCGCCCCAATACATCGGACGCCTTCCAGCAGCATGGGAGTACCATGATGGCGGTCTGCAAGAAAGAAAAAAAAAAATTATTTGTAACAGCTGCAGATGTATTACCACCTATCCTTCCCTGCCAAATAAATGGACAGAATAAAAAATCAAGTCCCGGGCATTAAAACCCAAAACTCAAGTCCCAGGCATTAAACCACTTGCTGCCCCAGGTACGTAAATGGACGTCCTTGGGTTTCAGTGGTTATACAGGGATGATGCCACCTACAAGCATCATTCTTTTCAGCCGGCGATTCTCTTTTTTTGCAGAAGCGATCTGAGTGGCTAATTAGCCACTCGATTACTTCTGTGGGTGGCAGAAAGGGGTCCCACCCCCCCTCCCGCAGCTGCCTTTCCCGGGCTCTCCTGTCCTATTGCGTTGCCTGGGAGCGATGCGGCAGTCGGCGATGGCTGCCCTAAACAGAGACAGGAACTGACGTTGTTCCCCTCTCTCTGTAACCTTTGTTTTCCCCCCAAAAAAATTGCGTTTGAAAAACCGCTGCGCAAATCCCGTGTGATATCATAAAAATTGCAACATTGGTGTTATTTTGCTGCCCCCCCCCAAAATATTGACCACCAGCCGCCACTGGTTTGGAATCAGTAGTGCACTGCTCTATGCACACTACAAATCCCATCCATCCATAATCTAGTCCATGGATTCTCAACTTGTGCCCCCCCCCAGCTGTTGCAGAACTACAAGTCCCACGAGGCATTGCAAGGCTGACAGGCACAAGCATGACTCCCAAAGGCAGAGGCATGATGGGACTTGTAGTTCTGCATCTGTGGAGGGCCACAGGTTCAGCACTCATGGTCTAGTCCAGGGATATGCAATTAGCGGACCTCCAGCTGTTGCAAAACTACAAGTCCCATCATGCCTCTGCCTCTGGGTGTCATGCTTGTGGCTGTCAGAGTCTTGCTATGCCTCATGGGACTTGTAGTTCTGCAACAGCTGGAGGTTTGCTAATTGCATATCCCTGGTGTAGTCCATCTCACTAGTGAGAAAGAGGGTGGCTACATCCCTGCATACAATGGGACTATGACCACCCTCTAACAGACTGAGTTAAGAACACAAAATTAAACAGATTTTTTTTTTTTTTTTTTAATTTAAACCAGTTTAGTGTCACTTTAAGCAAGGGGGGCACATTCAATAAATAGACCTTGTCTAAAGTACAAGGTCCGCTACAAAAACAGAAAAACCAACACTAGATTTCCTAATAGCTTCGTTACCAGGAGAATAACAGGATATTTCTGCATTTCTTGGTCTGTGTCCAGGCTGAAAGGATTCATTGGTTGGACTGTACAGAGTCATTAACACGTGTGTAATACATGAAGACAGAGTGTTCTACCATCATTAACGTCTCCTAAATTGATACTAAGTGAGCCTGATGAGTTTTTTTTTTTTTTTTTTTTTTTAACGAGACTATGGAAAAAAGAAATGATGGTAGAGTCCAAAGTACAGTCATTTAGAGCAGCCAGATAGATATCCGATTATATTGTAGCGTGAAGGTAGATGTAAACCCAATCACTAAATTGTCATACAAGCTTTACCAGGTTCTTTTCAAAAAAATATATTAAAAAGGTTTTTAAAAACTGCAGCTTTCATTAAAATACTTGGTGATTCTCCTATGAAGGTCCTTGTTCAGGCACTTTGTTACAGGGTGAAAACCAGCGGTGGCCTGTCCAAAAAAAAAATAAAAAAAAAATGTTTGTTAAGTGCACTGTGTTCGGGCACCGGACACAATGCACTATGGGAAGCGCTACATCAATGCAATCACGAGATTGCAGACGACATGCCTCATTTGCAGGCTTTTGACCCACTTTGTGGCGCATTCTAAGGTACCGAACAGCTTCCGCCCTTAATATTATGGGAGCTTTGTTCTTCTAGTTAACTGGTCATTTCCGGTTTCCATATGCTAGTGGTGAACCAGGAAGTGACACAGGCAGCTCCGTGGAACGCATGGCCCGAGCAGAGCTGCCTGGTGAGGCTGCGCTCCATGGGGCACACACTGCGGCTGCGCTCCATGGGGCACACACTGCGGCTGCACTCTCAATGGGGCACACACTGCGGCTGCACTCTCAATGGGGCACACACTGCGGCTGCACTCTCAATGGGGCACACACTGCGGCTGTGCTCCATGGGGCAGAGTGTGGCTGCAATTGATGGTACAGTGAGGCTGAAATTGATGTTTTTTGTACAGAATTTTTCAGTTTGTTTGCACCCCCCCAAAAAATTTTGAGTACTAGCCGCTCCTCAGAAAAGTTGCTTCTTAAGAGATATGATGAGGGAAAAGAAATATAGCCCACTGCTCAGACAGCTGGGGCGATGACCAGATAAGACTTATTTCTTTCCAGATTGAATTCTGGTAATGAGAATGGTCTACTAAAGGTGGCATAGGGCACACTAATGCATAAAGAGCTCCACCATCCCCAGAGCATGTAGAGTAATCTGTTGGCTTTTACTGCCCACAGAAAGTAGACGTTAGGCTTTTCATAGGACCCACCACCACCTTCCGTTACCCCTCAGGACCCACCACCACCACCCTCCATTTTCTCCTCAGAACCAAACGCCACCCTCCAGTTACGCGATTCTAAATTTTAAAAACTACGATTATCACTGCCCAGAATTGGACTCCTCAGAAAAGTTGCTTTTTGGAGAAGTGAAGGAAAAGACATTAACCACAAAGCTCAGACAGCTGGGGTAGTGACCAAATAAGACTTATTTCTTGCCAAACTGGCATTCAGTAGTGAGAAAGGTCCATGTTGGCATAGTGAAAGGGCTCACCAATGGATCATGATCTCCATCATCCCTAGAAAACATGTAGATTTGCTTTTATTAACCAAAGAAAGGAGACTTTAGTCGTTCCATAGGACCCACCATCACCCTCTGTTCCCCCTTAGGAACCTCTGCCATACTCGCATTTCCCCTCAGGAGCAACTGCCACCCTCTGTTCTCCCTCAGGATCGACCACCACCATCTTCCTCGTCTCCCTAGGACTCACAACCACCTTTCAACGACCCCCACCCTCTGTTACCCCTCAGGAACCACTATCATGCTCCCTTTCCCCCCCCCTATTTTACATTTAAAAAATAAGATTCTTACACTGCCAAGAATTGGACTCTTCAGAAAAGTTGCTTCTTTGGAAAAAAAACAAAGCCAAGGATTGGAAAACTGGGGCAGTGACCAAAAGGTATTTCTTCCTAAACTTGTTTTCGGTTATGAGAGGGGTCTAATAAAGTTGGCATAGTGAAAAGGCATACCAATGAAAAATGATCGGACGAAAACTGTTTTTTTCATTCGGCCAATAGCAAAAAACAGCTGATACTGAAAGGGGGCGGGGTCAGCCCCGGGTGCTGCCCACTCCCTCCTCCCCTCCCTACTCGCCGCGATCTCCACATGTCACGGAGCTGACTTGTCCGGGCCGTAGCAACAATATTCCGCTTCCTGTGATAGACGGCACACTGATCCAATGGAGGGACATTGAATCAGTGTGACGTGATCACAGGAGGCGGGACATAGTTACTGCGGTCCGGGCAATTCAAACCCTGCTCCATGACATGCGGAGATCGCCGCTCTGATACGGATACAGGCATGCTGCATATGATGGACACTGGTGAGGCTGCTGGGCACAGGCAGGCTGCATATGATGGGCACTGGTGAGGCTCCTGGGCACAGGCATGCTGCGCATGATGGACACTGGTGAGGCTGCTGGGCACTGGTAGGCTGTATATGACGGGCACTGGTGAGGCTGCTGGGCACTGGTAGGCTGCATATGATGGGCACTGGTGAGGCTGCATATGATGGGCACTGGTGAGGCTACTGGGCACAGGCAGGCTGCATATGATGGGCACTGGTAGGCTGCAAATGATGGGTACTGGTGAGGCTACTGGGTACTGGTAGGCTGCATATGACGGGCACTGGTGAGGCTACTGGGCACAGGCAGGCTGCATATGATGGGCACTGGTAGGCTGCAAATGATGGGTACTGGTGAGGCTACTGGGTACTGGTAGGCTGCATATGACGGGCACTGGTGAGGGCTACTGGGCAACGGTAGGCTGCATATGACAGGTACTGGTGAGGTTGCTGGGCACAGGCAGGCTGCATACGACAGGCACTGGTGAGGCTGCTGGGCACAGGCAGGCTACATATGATGGACACTGGTGAGGCTGCATATGACGAGCACTGGTGAGGCTGCTGGGCACAGGCAGGCTGCATATTACGGGCACTGGTGAGGCTGCTGGGCACAGGCAGGCTGCATATTACGGGCACTGGTGAGGCTGCTGGGCACAGGCAGGCTGCATATTACGGGCACTGGTGAGGCTGCTGGGCACAGGCAGGCTGCATATTACGGGCACTGGTGAGGCTGCTGGGCACAGGCAGGCTGCAAATTACGGGCACTGGTGAGGCTGCTGGGCACAGGCAGGCTGCATATTACGGGCACTAGTGAGGCTGCTGGGCACAAGCAGGCTGCATCTGATGGACACTGGTGAGGCTGCATTGATCTCCTGTAGCATGTCTGCAGTCTGACCATCTCCTGTATCATATCTGCTAGAGGTGCATCAAATGGAAATTTTGCTAATACTATTAGCAATGTGTTTAAGTTTAAGTAAGAGATTGCAAACATGATAGAAGAGATGGTTAGAGACTGCAGACTGCATTTTTCTTGACCTTTCTTGCACTAAAGGTGCCAATAATGGCAAACAATAAATTCATATTAATTTAAATTGATGATATTAATTAAAGAGTTGAATATAATACAATGATATAAAAATATTATAATTTTTTTTTTAAACTGTCATTTTCAGTATCGGTTTCAGCACCATCATTTCCATTTGGTGCACCCCTACTAGGAACAGGTGTAGATTAATCGGTTTGCTTTTATTAATCACAGAAAGTAGACGGTAAGCTTTTCATAGACCCTATTGTAACACTTTGTGTCCTTTCAGGACCCACCTCCACCTTTCCTCCTCAGAACCATCCGTCACCCTCTGTACCACTTCAGGGACCCACCACAACCCTCTATTGCCCCTCAGGAACAAACCAACACCTTTCACTTCCCCCCCCTCCTCCTCAGGAACAAACCACCACCACCTTCTCTTCCCCCTCAGGAACAAACCACCACTATTCTCCGTATACCCTACACTAAAATAAAAATTACAATTCTTACACTTCGAAGAATTGGGCTCTCCAGAAAAGTTGCTTTTTTTTTGGAGTGGTGACCAATGATGGTTTCTTTCTAAACCGGCTTTCGATAAGGAGACAGGTTTGCTACCAATGGATTATTGAATAAACTACATGTTCTAGGGTTGGTGGAGATTGGATCATGATCTCCTCCAACCCTAGAACTTGTAGTTTATTCAGTTGGCTCTTATTAACCACAGAAAGTAGACTTTAGGCTTTTTATAGACTTTGACTACTGTGAGTAGCTAAAATTTAGGCAGGTTTGTTTTGGTTTGTGTGGGCTGGGAGTAGCTCAGAGTTTAGCAGCTGGTGACTCACAGGCAGCCTCACTGAGACCTCCCTCTTTCTTCTAGAGGATTCTAGAGGGAGAGAATGAGAGGACAGGTGGAGCTTTCTGGGGTGTTCTAAGGAGCCCTGACCAATCCCCAACCTGGATTGGCAGGAGGCACGCCTCCTTAAATACCTAGAGTCAGCCCAGCTGGGGAGGAGTAGTTGGGTGGAAGAACTGGAGATGGAGTACTAGGCTGTTGGGGTTCTCCAGTCTGGGGGGGTGGGGGCGGGGTGGTGAGCCTAGGCTCAGGTGCAGGACAGAGCCCTCCAGGAAAATCGTGGAGGCTCTGAACAGGAGTCACAGGAGGAACAAGAGAGGACAGCAGGAGCTAGTACTGCCGGGCAAGTCTTCAGGAGGAAACCATCGGTCACAGCCAGGAGGGCCGATGAATGACATGTGCAGTCGGGAGGACTTGAGAGGCACGCCTGAAAGGACTGGGAGATTGCAGTCAGAGCTGGGTGCAGAGCCAGTAGTGTGGACTGCAATGTCATGGGCAGTGAAGTCGGGCAGCTGCTGCCAGGAGGAGGACTGACTATACAATCCACCGATTGTTCTTAAATCTTCTGGGCATCCAAAATCCCCTAGCCAAGTTTAGCAGCTGGTGACTAATCCGGGTTGGGGATTGGTCAGGGCCCCTTAGAACACCCTAGACAGCTTCACCTCTCCCCCTCTCCTAGAATCCTCTATAACAGGCATGTCCAAAGTCCAGCCCACGTTCCGGTTTCGGACAGCCCGCCTGGTGATTTTGACGTATATATCTTTTGTGGCCCCCCAACGAATCCCCGGGCGCCAGGGGCCACAAAAGATAAATGCTGGCTGCCTTGGAGGGGACAGGACGAGCGCCGTACATACAGGAATATTTCCTGTTTACACGGCATCCTGTGTAAAAGGAAGTCCTGTCTCCTGCGCTGCCATTTTACAACTGTTCTGTCCATCACAGGAGGCAGGCAAGAAAACAGGAGTTTCACCTATATGTCTGTTGGCGCTCGCCCCACCCCCTCCCTGTCTCCTCAAGGCTGCAGATGGACATGAATCAGGCTGCACTGATGGCAACGGAGTGGGTGCTGCATTCAAGGCAACGGAGTGGGTGCTGCATTCTAGGCAACGGAGTGGGTGCTGCATTCTAGGCAACGGAGTGGGTGCTGCATTCTAGGCAACGGAGTGGGTGCTGCATTCTAGGCAACGGAGTGGGTGCTGCATTCTAGGCAACGGAGTGGGTGCTGCATTCTAGGCAACGGAGTGGGTGCTGCATTCTAGGCAACGGAGTGGGTGCTGCATTCTAGGCAACGGAGTGGGTGCTGCATTCAAGGCAACGGAGTGGGTGCTGCATTCAAGGCAACGGAGTGGGTGCTGCATTCAAGGCAACGGAGTGGGTGCTGCATTCAAGGCAACGGAGTGGGTGCTGCATTCAAGGCAACGGAGTGGGTGCTGCATTCAAGGCAACGGAGTGGGTGCTGCATTCAAGGCAACGGAGTGGGTGCTGCATTCAAGGCAACGGAGTGGGTGCTGCATTCAAGGCAACGGAGTGGGTGCTGCATTCAAGGCAACGGAGTGGGTGCTGCATTCAAGGCAACGGAGTGGGTGCTGCATTCAAGGCAACGGAGTGGGTGCTGCATTCAAGGCAACGGAGTGGGTGCTGCATTCAAGGCAACGCGGTGGGTGCTGCATTCAAGGCAACGCGGTGGGTGCTGCATTCAAGGCAACGCGGTGGGTGCTGCATTCAAGGCAACGCGGTGGGTGCTGCATTCAAGGCAACGCGGTGGGTGCTGCATTCAAGGCAACGCGGTGGGTGCTGCATTCATGGCAACGCGGTGGGTGCTGCATTCATGGCAACGCGGTGGGTGCTGCATTCATGGCAACGCGGTGGGTGCTGCATTCATGGCAACGCGGTGGGTGCTGCATTCATGGCAACGCGGTGGGTGCTGCATTCATGGCAACGCGGTGGGTGCTGCATTCATGGCAACGCGGTGGGTGCTGCATTCATGGCAACGCGGTGGGTGCTGCATTCATGGCAACGCGGTGGGTGCTGCATTCATGGCAACGCGGTGGGTGCTGCATTCATGGCAACGCGGTGGGTGCTGCATTCATGGCAACGCGGTGGGTGCTGCATTCATGGCAACGCGGTGGGTGCTGCATTCATGGCAACGCGGTGGGTGCTGCATTCATGGCAACGCGGTGGGTGCTGCATTCATGGCAACGCGGTGGGTGCTGCATTCATGGCAACGCGGTGGGTGCTGCATTCATGGCAACGCGGTGGGTGCTGCATTCATGGCAACGCGGTGGGTGCTGCATTCATGGCAACGCGGTGGGTGCTGCATTCATGGCAACGCGGTGGGTGCTGCATTCATGGCAACGCGGTGGGTGCTGCATTCATGGCAACGCGGTGGGTGCTGCATTCATGGCAACGCGGTGGGTGCTGCATTCATGGCAACGCGGTGGGTGCTGCATTCATGGCAACGCGGTGGGTGCTGCATTCATGGCAACGCGGTGGGTGCTGCATTCATGGCAACGCGGTGGGTGCTGCATTCATGGCAACGCGGTGGGTGCTGCATTCATGGCAACGCGGTGGGTGCTGCATTCATGGCAACGCGGTGGGTGCTGCATTCATGGCAACGCGGTGGGTGCTGCATTCATGGCAACGCGGTGGGTGCTGCATTCATGGCAACGCGGTGGGTGCTGCATTCATGGCAACGCGGTGGGTGCTGCATTCATGGCAACGCGGTGGGTGCTGCATTCATGGCAACGCGGTGGGTGCTGCATTCATGGCAACGCGGTGGGTGCTGCATTCATGGCAACGCGGTGGGTGCTGCATTCATGGCAACGCGGTGGGTGCTGCATTCATGGCAACGCGGTGGGTGCTGCATTCATGGCAACGCGGTGGGTGCTGCATTCATGGCAACGCGGTGGGTGCTGCATTCATGGCAACGCGGTGGGTGCTGCATTCATGGCAACGCGGTGGGTGCTGCATTCATGGCAACGCGGTGGGTGCTGCATTCATGGCAACGCGGTGGGTGCTGCATTCATGGCAACGCGGTGGGTGCTGCATTCATGGCAACGCGGTGGGTGCTGCATTCATGGCAACGCGGTGGGTGCTGCATTCATGGCAACGCGGTGGGTGCTGCATTCATGGCAACGCGGTGGGTGCTGCATTCATGGCAACGCGGTGGGTGCTGCATTCATGGCAACGCGGTGGGTGCTGCATTCATGGCAACGCGGTGGGTGCTGCATTCATGGCAACGCGGTGGGTGCTGCATTCATGGCAACACGGTGGGTGCTGCATTCATGGCAACACGGTGGGTGCTGCATTCATGGCAACACGGTGGGTGCTGCATTCATGGCAACACGGTGGGTGCTGCATTCATGGCAACACGGTGGGTGCTGCATTCATGGCAATACGGTGGGTGCTGCATTCATGGCACTTGTGAGGCTGCATTGATGGGCACTGACCCTTATTTTGCGTCACAGTTCTTTATTTAAAATTTAAGATTTCTTCCCGAGACTTCCTTTTTAAAAAGTGAAGGTGCGTGTTATAAGCTGATAAATACGGTATATCCAAATAACACGCCCGAGCTCATCTCTTCACCACACACAGCACAAAGGCGGCAGAATTCTTGTTGGGCCGTGTATTGGCGCTCGAACGAACACACTTAGACCAAATTTTAATGGTTTAAAGAATGTCAGGCAAAATGGTCGGCCCTCAAGCATGTTCACTTCATCAAATCTGGCCCTCTTTGAAAAAAGTTTGGACACCCCTGCCCTAGAAGGAGGAGTGCATACTAGCTCATTATGCCTTTGCATACAAGTTTTTTTTTTTGTTTTTTTTTTTTCCCCAGGGCATACAACTGCTTCAAATAGAAGATAGCTAAAGATAAATACTTTGTCATTGCAATGCAAATTACAATGAACATTCTATAAAAAGATAATAGAATTGTAAGCCATTTTGTACTTTCACGTGGTAAGACTGCGTTTCAGATCAGCTATACTAGTCTGTTGTAGGTTTTATACCTGAAATACGGAAGTGTTTTTTTTTTGTTGTTGTTTGTTTTTTTTTTTTTAAACATGCAAAAGTAGTCCTTAGCGGACTTTATTGAAGATTTACAAAGGCAAAAGATAGTAACCTAATGATGTCTGGGATAAATAGAGTGATGATAACTCCAGCATGCTGTATTGTCGGTATAACGGCATTGTGACACCGCCGGAGGCTGGAATCACACACTCACATCCCGGCATTAGCTGAGAGGTAATGGCATCTAAATTTGGATAATATCAATTTCCCGCATTGACTCTTATCCAAGCTTTCCGATGGAGCAGCTGCTACGAGCTTTTATCTGGTCTGGGCTGGGAGGGGCAAAGACTGACCAAGAGACAACTCTGACAGTATGGAAACCATAACAAGAAGAAGAGACTGGCATATTCCAGGGCAAACAAAACTGGCAAAAGCTTTAGTACTGGACAATATAGGGGGGGGGCCTTCAATGCACTCCAGAAATCCCCCATCTGCATTCATTTCCTTTATGCCTGTGTCTAGAATTCATTCCATCAATATCTCCCTATATTGTCACATATTCCGATGCACTGACAACATAGGAGTAAAAGAACACATCTCTGGGAACCCTTTAGATGAGCATGTTACTCCCTGCTAGGCACTGGATGGTGGGGACTGTAGTTATGCTGTTCTGGTTAGATGCTTGGTCAGTGTTAATGAAGCGGGTATACAAATGGTATCAAACAATGGATATGCACATAGCTAAAGACTACTCTGTGTCGTGGCCAGCTTTTTTGCTGCAAAAACATGCACATCTAAAGGGTGCCAGGCAATGTATTCTTTCACTTCTTCAAGCAGCAGGAAGTCGACAAGAAGAGACTGGCCTATTCCAGGACAACCAGACTGCCAAAAGCTTTAGTATAGGACAATATGGGGGAAGAAGACCTTCGTAATCACTCCAGGAAATCCCCACCATCTGCATTTATATCCTTTAGGCCTGTGCCTAGAAGTCATTCTTCCATCAATATCTCCCTATATAGTCACATATTCAGAAGTACTGACAACATAATGAGCCTGAATAAAAGAACATCTCTGGGATCCCTTTAGATGAGCATGTCCGTCCCTGCTGGCCACTGGATGATGGGGACTTTAGTTATACTGATCTGGTTAGAGGTTTGATCACTGTTCTTGAAGCAGGTATACACATGGGATCAATCAACTGATATGCACATAGCTAAAGTCTACTCCATGTAGTGGCCAGCTCCCTCCCTGCAATAACAAGCACACCTGAAGGGTGCCAGGCAATGAATTCTTTCACTTCTGCAAGCAGCATGACAAGAGACTGGCATATTGCAGGAAAAGACTGGCAAAAGCTTTAGTACAGGACAATATGGGGGTAAGAAGACCTTCGAATCACTCCATAAAATCCCCCATCTGCAATCATTTTCCTTATGCCTGTGTCTAGAAGTCATTCTGCTATCAAAATCTCCTTATAGAGTCACATATTCAGAAGCAACAACAACATAATGAGCCTGAGTAAAAGAACACATCTCTGGGATCCCTTTAGACGAGCATGTTCCTCCCTGCTGTTCTGGTTAGGTGCTTGACCACTGTTCTTGAAGCTAGTATACACGATATCAATCAACTGATATGTACATCGCTAAAAAGTCTTCTCCATATAGTGGCCAGCTCCCTCCCTGCAATGACACGCACACCTAAAGGGTGCCAGGCAATGTATTCTTTCACTTCTGCAAGCAGCATGAAGTTGACCAGAAGACACTGGCATATTCCAGGACAACCAGACTACCAAAAGCTTTAGTATTAGGACAAAATGTGGGCAAAAAGACCTTCGAATCACTCCAGAAATCCACCATCTGCATTTATATCCTTTAGGCCTGTGTCTAGGAGTCATTCTTCTATCAATATCTCCCTATATAGTCACAGATTTACATATGCACCGACAACATAATGAGCCAGAGTAAAAGAACACATCCGCAGGATCCCTTTAGATGAGCATGTTCCTCCCTGCTGGTCACTGGATGATGGGGACTTTAGTTATGCTGTTCTGGTTAGATGTTTGATCGCTGTTCCTGAAGCAGGTATATGCATGGTATCAATAAACTGATCTGCACATTGCTAGGGTCTACTCCATTTTTTTTTGGCCAGATCCCTCCCTGCAACATGCACACCTAAAGGGTGCCAGGCAATGTATTCTTTCACAAACAGTAAGAAGTTGACGCTTTACTCCCCGTGCTGGCCGTTATCAAAAACTGAAAAAAAAAAAAAAACAAAAAAAAAAAAAAAAAAACAAACAGCTGCAGCTATATAGAGATGGACCGAGGATATGTGTACATTTTCAAAGTAAGAAAAAAATGATTTCAACAAAAATAATTTTTAATATATTTATTTATATATAAAATATATATATATATATAAAATATATATATATATAAAAATCTATCTATATCTATATCTATATAAAATAAATATAAAATAAATATATAAAATAAAATAAATAAATATATATAAATATATATAAAATAAATATATATAATATATAAATATATATAATATAAATATATAATATATATATATATATATATATATATATATATATATATATATATATATATATATATATATATATATATATATATATATATATATATATATATATATATATATATTTTATTGATACTTAATGTTATAATATTGACACTGGTATGACACTTACCCAATACTCGAGCCTGTACCGCCACCCTGAGGAAGGTTTTGTCATCAGTCTCACTGGTCAGGATCATCTCCTCTTTTACGACTCCCTCTTTATGTGCCGTGTACTCACATTTAATGCTGTGCCCTGCAGGGAAAGAAACATAAAAGATATAGCTTCCCAATAAAAAAAAAAAAGTACATTTAAAAGCTGAGCTACAGGCACAAAAACCTTCACCGAAATATATTCCTCCGTAAGCACAAAAAGACGAAAATCCACTTTGTGTGCCCCAAATGTCTTTTGCCAACCCAGATATTACCTTGTAAAATGCAGCAGTGAGCTCATCACTGGGAGGTACATAGCCTGTGCAGAGAGCAGAGATGTGGGAAGGGCCCAGCAGGCTCCGCCCCACTACAGAAAGCTGCAGGAGGGGGCGGCGACAAGACCAGTCACCCTGCACAAGGAGAGAGAGCAGCAGTGAGCGGTCTTCATTACAGGAAGTCTCACACTGGATTACTGCACAGATCTGGAAGAAATATTAAAGAATGGAAGGGGCAGGGCGGGCCAGGCCAGTAAGGCTGATTGGTGTCTTTAATAGAAGCAACAGGAAAATAAAAAATAAAATATAAAAGCTCAGCCACAGGAGAGATCACAGGAAGAAGAAGAATTACAGCCAGCCGGCTCAGTGATTATCCCGCTGGAAAAGGCAATTAGAGAAACACACGGGGGGGGGGGTTTATCGTTCTATATCACCGCCAGCAGCTCATCATCCCCCTCCACCTCCTGTATACAGAGATTTGATCACAGCCTGTCTCATGACTCAGGTAGCGTCGTGTATTCCCAATACCAAATCAAAGACAGCACCGAGTACAGGGTCCCCACCCAAACACCACCGTGTCCTGGATGACACCACATCACACAAGGAGTCACCGGGATAAACATGGCGGGAGCCGCGTTAAAGGATCAAGGCATTCAGGCTAGGTTCACATCTATGCAGGTTGCAGTTGATGCATTTCAGGCACATTCTTTAAAACATGCGTTTCACGTTTTTTTTTTTGGCCAATAGGAAAGTATGAGAGTTCTGGTTATGAAGTGCGACTGATGGAACTTAAGCGCCAGAGAGTGAAAAGTCACATTAAAGTAAAAGCAGGAACTTTAATGTACCCAGTCACACGCTAGGGGTAGGGTGATCGCCGGGGCAAGAGGCGGGGGGGGGGTAACCGTTAGGGCAAGAGGCGGGGGGGGGGTAACCGTCAGGGCAAGCGGGGGGGGGGGGGGGGTAACCGTCAGGGCAAGAGGCGGGGGGGGGGGGTGACCGTCAGGGCAAGAGGCGGGGGGGGGGGTAACCGTCAGGGCAAGAGGCGGGGGGGGGGGTAACCGTCAGGGCAAGAGGCGGGGGGGGGGGGTAACCGTCAGGGCAAGAGGCGGGGGGGGGGGGGGGGTAACCGTCAGGGCAAGAGGCGGGGGGGGGTGACCGTCAGGGCAAGAGGCGGGGGGGGGGGTGACCGTCAGGGCAAGAGGCGGGGGGGGGGGGTAACCGTCAGGGCAAGAGGCGGGGGGGGGGGGTAACCGTCAGGGCAAGAGGCGGGGGGGGTAACCGTCAGGGCAAGAGGCGGGGGGGGGGGGTAACCGTCAGGGCAAGAGGCGGGGGGGGGGGTAACCGTCAGGGCAAGAGGCGGGGGGGGTAACTGTCAGGGCAAGAGGCGGGGGGGGTGACCGTCAGGGCAAGAGGCGGGGGGGGGGTGACCGTCAGGGCAAGAGGCGGGGGGGGGGTGACCGTCAGGGCAAGAGGCGGGGGGTGACCGTCAGGGCAAGAGGCGGGGGTAATCGTCAGGGCAAGAGGCGGGGGTAATCGTCAGGGCAAGAGGCGGGGGTAATCGTCAGGGCAAGAGGCGGGGGTAATCGTCAGGGCAAGAGGCGGGGGTAATCGTCAGGGCAAGAGGCGGAGGTAATCGTCAGGGCAAGAGGCGGAGGTAATCGTCAGGGCAAGAGGCGGAGGTAATCGTTAGCATTAGTGGCAGTCATTAGGGTTAGCGCTCTAACCCCATCAATTACCGCTAACCCTAACAGGCGACTTTGGACACATAAAAGGTTCCAGCACTACTTTGATGTGACTTGAGTGTCAGAGAGTAACGTTGTACTGCATGAACAGAACGGTCATACCTTTATTAGCCCAAAAAATAAAAAAAACGCAAAAAAGTCTATTACATGCAAAACCTAATCTGCTGCAGGATGGGAAAATGCACCAGTTCAAAACACACATGTGAAAAAGAACCATAAAACAAGAAAAAAACAAACAAAAAAAAACAAAAAAAAACAAAAACACAATGTTGACTGGACTGTAGTGCGTTTCTGCAAAGCATACAAAAAAAAAAAAACCCGCAGAGGTGTGACCCAAGGGTCAGGGTGCACTCCGGTCAGATATGAAAAATGACAGCCCTTTCCTCCCCACCCTGACTGTTCCTGGACCTCCCCCTTTCATTCACTGAATTTCTGTTATTATAAATCATGGAGTCTCAGCATCACATGTGGGCTTTGCCAAGCAAATACAGTCTCTACCTGGGCACCCGCCCATCAAGGCATTTTGATATTTGCATAACTCCTCCCAAGAACCAGCCCATTGTTTACATCAGGACTGAGGGCTCTTTGTTCTGCTTATGTTTTTCATCATTCCTCTATTATCTATTAATAATTTTTTATTTATAAAGCCCACTTTGTTTTATTACCTTATATACTCGGGTATAAGTCGAATTTTTCAGCACATTTTTTTGTGCTGAAAGTGCCCCCCTCGACTTATACTCGAGTCAAGCACTTTTCTGCAGCAAAAAATTTCATTTTCCGAACCGACTTTGGGGCCCCGTATCCCAGTGGACCTAGTACCACAGCATATCCAAAGCTGAAGTTCTTAGCACTAAGTGGCCCCGAGATACGGGGCAACAAAATCGGTTCGGAAAATGTCATTCTCTACTGCAGAAAAGTGCTTGACATTTTCTGAACCGACTTTGGGGCCCCATATCTCAGGGCCACTTGGTGCGAGGAACCCCAAATTTGGTGTGCAAACCCAGTGGACCTGGTACCATAACATGTCCAAAGCTTGGGTTCCTAGCACCAAGTGCCCCCTAGATACAGGGCCCCAAAACCGGTTCGGAAAATGTCATTCTCTGCTGCAGAAAAGTGCTTGACATTTTCTGAACTGATTTTTGGGGCCCTGTATCTCGTGGCCACTTGGTGCTAGAAACCCCAGCTTTGGAAATTTTATGGTGCTAGTTCCACTGGGTTTGCACACCAAATTTGGGATTCTTAGCACTAAGTGGTCCCGAGATACGGGGCCCCAAATTCGGTCAACTGTGTCTATCTGCAGCAATGTCATTTCGGGACCCTTTGGGTTCAGAGACCCCAAATTTTGGCTGCAGCTAGGGGGTATCTAGGAACCCTTAACTACCGAGTTTGAAGTTCAGGGGACCTATGGCTGCAAATGGGCACAGTGAGGCATGCAAATGGGCATTGTTGACCCTCTTTTCCACTTACAGTAGCTGTGCATTTCTCACCCTCGTCTTATACTCGGGTCAATAAGTTTTTCCCATTTTTTTGTGGTAAATTAGGGCCTCGACTTATACTCGGAACGACTTATACTCGAGTATATACGGTATTAAAAATATCACTGGTTCTCTGTGCTTCTCTATGCAATGCAGGTAGATCTTGGCGGGTGGGAGGGGCCAGCAGGGTGCTGTACATAGCTTCCTGAGCACATCACAGCACCCGACTTCAGTACTCCTCTAAAGAGCGCTCAGTTATGGTGCAAGCAGTGGGAGGAGTTATGCAAATATCAAAGTGTCAGTCTGGAGGAATGAGCGTTCCTAGGCAGACTGCACTTGGCATGCACACCATCCTTAGTAATGATCAACGTGCGACGCCGAGTCTCCTAAATGGAAAGCTCTAAAATCCAAATGACGGAAAAGGGGCAAGGCAGGGGCAGTCAGGCTGTGAAGGAAAGCGCTAGATGATGCTGGAAGACCTCCAGCCAAGAAAAAAGAGGCAGGAGGTTAGGCAGGCTGGTTAAGCACACTTTATCTGAAATGTACTCCCCCTTTAAGACACTGAACCCGATATAAGGGACATCAGTGAAATGACGGCCGTCACATATGAAAGAATTACTGCGTTGTGCTAATAGTTTCATTCTTGGGGAGGGGGGGGGCATATCCCAGTGACTTTGATTCTATAAAAGGCTGCAGACATCGGTCGCATTTCATAATCCAGTAGCCCCACCAAAGAAATAAAAGCTTTCAGCCACTTCTAAGTGATTCCTGATAAGAAGATTACCATTTAATACGGGAAACCGGAATCATAACCGCCTACGACATCACTGGGAGGGCGCCGACAGATGGTCCGGGAACAAGACATCATTCCCGCGCCAATGTTTTATTCATCTTAATTAATGTAATTATAATTATGATCATGCAAAATGCACAATAATGGGTAAATCAGGGGCACCGTGAGAGAGCACCAAGACGATGGATCTCCATAGACAAATTCTTTTTTTTTTTGTTTTATTAACTTACACAGGCCATTCAAATATCACATGTTAGAAGAGAATCTCCTCCCCTCTACCAAGCAAGCATCTCCGCCACTCTAGCCACCAACCAAGCATCTCCGCCACTCTAGCCACCAACCAAGCATCTCCGCCACTCTAGCCACCAACCAAGCATCTCCGCCACTCTAGCCACCAACCAAGCATCTCCACCAACCAAGCATCTCCACCAACCAAGCATCTCCACCAACCAAGCATCTCTACCAACCAAGCATCTCTACCAACCAAGCATCTCCGCCACTCTAGCCACCAACCAAGCATCTCCGCCACTCTAGCCACCAACCAAGCATCTCCGCCACTCTAGCCACCAACCAAGCATCTCCGCCAACCAAGCATCTCCCCCACTCTAGCTACCAACCAAGCATCTCCGCCAACCAAGCATCTCCGCCAACCAAGCATCTCCGCCAACCAAGCATCTCCGCCACTCTAGCCGCCAACCAAGCATCTCTACCAACCAAGCATCTCTGCCACTCTAGCCACCAAGCAAGCATCTCCGCCACTCTAGCCACCAACCAAGCATCTCCGCCACTCTAGCTACCAACCAAGCATCTCCGCCACTCTAGCTACCAACCAAGCATCTCCGCCACTCTAGCTACCAACCAAGCATCTCCGCCACTCTAGCTACCAACCAAGCATCTCCGCCACTCTAGCTACCAACCAAGCATCTCCGCCACTCTAGCTACCAACCAAGCATCTTTACCAACCAAGCATCTCCGCCACTCTAGCTACCAACCAAGCATCTCTACCAACCAAGCATCTCTACCAACCAAGCATCTCTATCAACCAAGCATCTCTATCAACCAAGCATCTCTATCAACCAAGCATCTCTATCAACCAAGCATCTCTATCAACCAAGCATCTCTATCAACCAAGCATCTCCGCCACTCTAGCTACCAACCAAGCATCTCCACCACTCTAGCAATCAACCAAGCATCTCTACCAACCAAGCATCTCTGCCAACCAAGCATCTCCGCCACTCTAGCTACCAACCAAGCATTTCTGCCAACCAAGCATCTCCGCCACTCTAGCTACCAACCAAGCATCTCTGCCAACCAAGCATCTCCGCCACTCTAGCTACCAACCAAGCATCTCCGCCACTCTAGCTACCAACCAAGCATCTCCGCCACTCTAGCTACCAACCAAGCATCTCCGCCACTCTAGCTACCAACCAAGCATCTCTACCAACCAAGCATCTCCGCCACTCTAGCTACCAACCAAGCAAGCATCTCCACCAACCAAGCATCTCCGCCACTCTAGCTACCAACAAAGCATCTATACCAACCAAGCATCTCCACCAACCAAGCATCTCCACCAACCAAGCATCTCTGCCACTCTAGCTACCAAGCAAGCATCTCCACCAACCAAGCATCTCTGCCACTCTAGCTACCAACCAAGCATCTCCACCAACCAAGCATCTCTGCCACTCTAGCTACCAAGCAAGCATCTCCACCAACCAAGCATCTCTGCCACTCTAGCTACCAAGCAAGCATCTCCACCAACCAAGCATCTCTGCCACTCTAGCTACCAACCAAGCATCTCCACCAACCAAGCATCTCTGCCACTCTAGCTACCAACCAAGCATCTCCACCAACCAAGCATCTCTGCCACTCTAGCTACCAACCAAGCATCTCCACCAACCAAGCATCTCTGCCACTCTAGCTACCAACCAAGCATCTCCACCAACCAAGCATCTCTGCCACTCTAGCTACCAACCAAGCATCTCCACCAACCAAGCATCTCTGCCACTCTAGCTACCAACCAAGCATCTCCGCCACTCTAGCTACCAACCAAGCATCTCCGCCACTCTAGCTACCAACCAAGCATCTCCGCCACTCTAGCTACCAACCAAGCATCTCCGCCACTCTAGCTACCAACCAAGCATCTCCGCCACTCTAGCTACCAACCAAGCATCTCCGCCACTCTAGCTACCAACCAAGCATCTCCGCCACTCTAGCTACCAACCAAGCATCTCCGCCACTCTAGCTACCAACCAAGCATCTCCGCCACTCTAGCTACCAACCAAGCATCTCCGCCACTCTAGCTACCAACCAAGCATCTCCGCCAACCAAGCATCTCCGCCACTCTAGCTACCAACCAAGCAAGCATCTCCACCAACCAAGCATCTCCGCCACTCTAGCTACCAACCAAGCATCTATACCAAGCAAGCATCTCCACCAACCAAGCATCTCTGCCACTCTAGCTACCAAGCAAGCATCTCCACCAACCAAGCATCTCTGCCACTCTAGCTACCAAGCATCTCCACCAACCAAGCATCTCTGCCACTCTAGCTACCAAGCAAGCATCTCCACCAACCAAGCATCTCTGCCACTCTAGCTACCAAGCAAGCATCTCCACCAACCAAGCATCTCTGCCACTCTAGCTACCAAGCAAGCATCTCCACCAACCAAGCATCTCTGCCACTCTAGCTACCAAGCAAGCATCTCCACCAACCAAGCATCTCTGCCACTCTAGCTACCAAGCAAGCATCTCCACCAACCAAGCATCTCCACCAACCAAGCATCTCCACCAACCAAGCATCTCTGCCACTCTAGCTACCAAGCAAGCATCTCCACCAACCAAGCATCTCTGCCACTCTAGCTACCAACCAAGCATCTCTGCCAACCAAGCATCTCTGCCACTCTAGCTACCAAGCATCTCCACCAACCAAGCATCTCTGCCACTCTAGCTACCAAGCAAGCATCTCCACCAACCAAGCATCTCTGCCACTCTAGCTACCAACCAAGCATTTCCACCAACCAAGCATCTCTGCCACTCTAGCTACCAAGCAAGCATCTCCACCAACCAAGCATCTCTGCCACTCTAGCTACCAAGCAAGCATCTCCACCAACCAAGCATCTCTGCCACTCTAGCTACCAACCAAGCATCTCCACCAACCAAGCAAGCATCTCCACCAACCAAGCATCTCTGCCACTCTGGCTACCAACCAAGCATCTCCACCAACCAAGCATCTCCACCAACCAAGCATCTCTGCCACTCTAGCTACCAAGCAAGCATCTCCACAAACCAAGCATCTCTGTCACTCTAGCTACCAAGCAAGCATCTCCACCAACCAAGCATCTCTGCCACTCTAGCTACCAAGCAAGCATCTCCACCAACCAAGCATCTCTGCCACTCTAGCTACCAACCAAGCATCTCCACCAACCAAGCAAGCATCTCCACCAACCAAGCATCTCTGCCACTCTGGCTACCAACCAAGCATCTCCACCAACCAAGCATCTCCACCAACCAAGCATCTCTGCCACTCTAGCTACCAAGCAAGCATCTCCACCAACCAAGCATCTCTGCCACTCTAGCTACCAACCAAGCATCTCCACCAACCAAGCATCTCTGCCACTCTAGCTACCAAGCAAGCATCTCCACCAACCAAGCATCTCTGCCACTCTAGCTACCAACCAAGCATCTCTGCCACTCTAGCTACCAACCAAGCATCTCCACCAACCAAGCATCTCTCCCACTCTAGCTACCAACCAAGCATCTCCACCAACCAAGCATCTCTGCCACTCTAGCTACCAACCAAGCATCTCCACCAACCAAGCATCTCTGCCACTCTAGCTACCAACCAAGCATCTCCACCAACCAAGCATCTCTGCCACTCTAGCTACCAACCAAGCATCTCCACCAACCAAGCATCTCTGCCACTCTAGCTACCAACCAAGCATCTCCACCAACCAAGCATCTCTGCCACTCTAGCTACCAACCAAGCATCTCCACCAACCAAGCATCTCTGCCACTCTAGCTACCAACCAAGCATCTCCGCCACTCTAGCTACCAACCAAGCATCTCCGCCACTCTAGCTACCAACCAAGCATCTCCGCCACTCTAGCTACCAACCAAGCATCTCCGCCACTCTAGCTACCAACCAAGCATCTCCGCCACTCTAGCTACCAACCAAGCATCTCCGCCACTCTAGCTACCAACCAAGCATCTCCGCCACTCTAGCTACCAACCAAGCATCTCCGCCACTCTAGCTACCAACCAAGCATCTCCGCCACTCTAGCTACCAACCAAGCATCTCCGCCACTCTAGCTACCAACCAAGCATCTCCGCCAACCAAGCATCTCCGCCACTCTAGCTACCAACCAAGCAAGCATCTCCACCAACCAAGCATCTCCGCCACTCTAGCTACCAACCAAGCATCTATACCAACCAAGCATCTCCACCACTCTAGCTACCAACCAAGCAAGCATCTCCACCAACCAAGCATCTCCGCCACTCTAGCTACCAACCAAGCATCTATACCAACCAAGCATCTCCACCACTCTAGCTACCAACCAAGCATCTATACCAACCAAGCATCTCCGCCACTCTAGCCACCAACCAAGCATCTCCGCCACTCTAGCCACCAACCAAGCATCTCCGCCACTCTAGCCACCAACCAAGCATCTCCGCCAACCAAGCATCTCCGCCACTCTAGCCGCCAACCAAGCATCTCCGCCACTCTAGCCACCAACCAAGCATCTCCGCCAACCAAGCATCTCTGCCACTCTAGCCACCAACCAAGCATCTCCGCCACTCTAGCCACCAACCAAGCATCTCCGCCACTCTAGCCACCAACCAAGCATCTCCGCCACTCTAGCCACCAACCAAGCATCTCCGCCACTCTAGCCACCAACCAAGCATCTCCGCCAAGCAAGCATCTCCGCCACTCTAGCCACCAACCAAGCATCTCCGCCACTCTAGCCACCAACCAAGCATCTCTGCCACTCTAGCCACCAACCAAGCATCTCCGCCACTCTAGCCACCAACCAAGCATCTCCGCCACTCTAGCCACCAACCAAGCATCTCCGCCACTCTAGCCACCAACCAAGCATCTCCGCCACTCTAGCCACCAACCAAGCATCTCCGCCACTCTAGCCACCAACCAAGCATCTCCGCCACTCTAGCCACCAACCAAGCATCTCCGCCACTCTAGCCACCAACCAAGCATCTCCGCCACTCTAGCCACCAACCAAGCATCTCCGCCACTCTAGCTACCAACCAAGCATCTCCACCAAGCAAGCATCTCCGCCACTCTAGCTACCAACCAAGCATCTCCACCAAGCAAGCATCTCCGCCACTCTAGCCACCAACCAAGCATCTCCGCCACTCTAGCCACCAACCAAGCATCTCCGCCACTCTAGCCACCAACCAAGCATCTCCACCAAGCAAGCATCTCCGCCACTCTAGCTACCAACCAAGCATCTCCACCAAGCAAGCATCTCCGCCACTCTAGCCACCAAGCAAGCATCTCCGCCACTCTAGCCACCAAGCAAGCATCTCCGCCACTCTAGCCACCAACCAAGCATCTCCGCCACTCTAGCCACCAACCAAGCATCTCCACCAAGCAAGCATCTCCGCCACTCTAGCTACCAACCAAGCATCTCCACCAAGCAAGCATCTCCGCCACTCTAGCTACCAACCAAGCATCTCCGCCAACCAAGCATCTCCGCCAACCAAGCATCTCCGCCAACCAAGCATCTCCGCCACTCTAGCCACCAACCAAGCATCTCCGCCAACCAAGCATCTCTGCCAACCAAGCAACCAAGCAAGCATCTCCACCAACCAAGCATCTCCACCAACCAAGCATCTCTGCCACTCTAGCTACCAAGCAAGCATCTCCACCAACCAAGCATCTCTGCCACTCTAGCTACCAACCAAGCATCTCCACCAACCAAGCATCTCTGCCACTCTAGCTACCAAGCAAGCATCTCCACCAACCAAGCATCTCCGCCAGCCAAGCATCTCCGCCAACCAAGCATCTCCGCCACTCTAGCCACCAACCAAGCATCTCCGCCAACCAAGCATCTCCGCCACTCTAGCAACCAAGCAAGCATCTCCACCAACCAAGCATCTCCACCACTCTAGCTACCAAGCAAGCATCTCCACCAACCAAGCATCTCTGCCACTCTAGCTACCAAGCAAGCATCTCCACCAACCAAGCATCTCTGCCACTCTAGCTACCAACCAAGCATCTCCATCAACCAAGCATCTCTGCCACTCTAGCTACCAACCAAGCATCTCCGCCAACCAAGCATCTCTGCCACTCTAGCTACCAACCAAGCATCTCCACCAAGCAAGCATCTCCGCCACTCTAGCTACCAACCAAGCATCTCCACCAAGCAAGCATCTCCGCCACTCTAGCTACCAACCAAGCATCTCCACCAAGCAAGCATCTCCGCCACTCTAGCCACCAACCAAGCATCTCCGCCACTCTAGCCACCAACCAAGCATCTCCGCCACTCTAGCCACCAACCAAGCATCTCCACCAAGCAAGCATCTCCGCCACTCTAGCCACCAAGCAAGCATCTCCGCCACTCTAGCCACCAAGCAAGCATCTCCGCCACTCTAGCCACCAACCAAGCATCTCCGCCACTCTAGCCACCAACCAAGCATCTCCGCCACTCTAGCCACCAACCAAGCATCTCCACCAAGCAAGCATCTCCGCCACTCTAGCTACCAAGCAAGCATCTCCACCAAGCAAGCATCTCCGCCACTCTAGCTGCCAACCAAGCATCTCCGCCAACCAAGCATCTCCGCCAACCAAGCATCTCCGCCAACCAAGCATCTCCGCCAACCAAGCATCTCCGCCACTCTAGCCACCAACCAAGCATCTCCGCCAACCAAGCATCTCTGCCAACCAAGCAACCAAGCAAGCATCTCCACCAACCAAGCATCTCCACCAACCAAGCATCTCTGCCACTCTAGCTACCAAGCAAGCATCTCCACCAACCAAGCATCTCTGCCACTCTAGCTACCAACCAAGCATCTCCACCAACCAAGCATCTCTGCCACTCTAGCTACCAAGCAAGCATCTCCACCAACCAAGCATCTCCGCCAACCAAGCATCTCCGCCAACCAAGCATCTCCGCCACTCTAGCCACCAACCAAGCATCTCCGCCAACCAAGCATCTCCGCCACTCTAGCAACCAAGCAAGCATCTCCACCAACCAAGCATCTCCACCACTCTAGCTACCAAGCAAGCATCTCCACCAACCAAGCAAGCATCTCCACCAACCAAGCATCTCTGCCACTCTAGCTACCAAGCAAGCATCTCCATCAACCAAGCATCTCTGCCACTCTAGCTACCAACCAAGCATCTCCGCCAACCAAGCATCTCTGCCACTCTAGCTACCAACCAAGCATCTCCGCCAACCAAGCATCTCCGCCACTCTAGCTACCAACCAAGCATCTCCGCCACTCTAGCCACCAACCAAGCATCTCTACCAACCAAGCATCTCCGCCACTCTAGCCACCAACCAAGCATCTCTACCAACCAAGCATCTCTAGCTAGCTACCAAGCATCTCCGCCACTCTAGCTAGCTACCAAGCATCTCCGCCACTCTAGCTAGCTACCAAGCATCTCCGCCACTCTAGCTAGCTACCAAGCATCTCTGCCAACCAAGCATCTCTACCAACCAAGCATCTCCGCCACTCTAGCTACCAACCAAGCATCTCTACCAACCAAGCAAGCATCTCTACCAACCAAGCATCTCCGCCACTCTAGCTACCAACCAAGCATCTCCGCCACTCTAGCTACCAACCAAGCATCTCCGCCACTCTAGCTACCAACCAAGCATCTCCGCCACTCTAGCTACCAACCAAGCATCTCCGCCACTCTAGCTACCAACCAAGCATCTCCGCCACTCTAGCTACCAACCAAGCATCTCTACCAACCAAGCATCTCCGCCACTCTAGCTACCAACCAAGCATCTCTACCAACCAAGCAAGCATCTCCACCAACCAAGCATCTCCGCCACTGTAGCTACCAACCAAGCATCTCTACCAACCAAGCATCTCTACCAACCAAGCATCTCCGCCACTCTAGCTACCAACCAAGCATCTCTACCAACCAAGCAAGCATCTCCACCAACCAAGCATCTCCGCCACTGTAGCTACCAACCAAGCAAGCATCTCCACCAACCATCTCCACCAACCAAGCATCTCTGCCACTCTAGCTACCAAGCAAGCATCTCCACCAACCAAGCATCTGCCACTCTAGCTACCAAGCAAGCATCTCCACCAACCAAGCATCTCCACCAACCAAGCATCTCTGCCACTCTAGCTACCAAGCAAGCATCTCCACCAACCAAGCATCTCTGCCACTCTAGCTACCAAGCAAGCATCTCCACCAACCAAGCATCTCTGCCACTCTAGCTACCAAGCAAGCATCTCCACCAACCAAGCATCTCTGCCACTCTAGCTACCAAGCAAGAATCTCCACCAATCAAGCATCTCTACCAACCAAGCAAGCATCTCCACCAACCAAGCATCTCTGCCACTCTAGCTACCAAGCAAGCATCTCTGCCAACCAAGCATCTCCGCCACTCTAGCAATCAACCAAGCATCTCTATAGGTATGTATGTGGTGGAAAAATCTGGACAGCCGCACTCCGGATTGGAAAAGTGAAAAATAAAATCCTCTTTATTGAAAAAGTAATAACATGATTAAAATCCGTACATGGCTTTGTTGGGATAATGCAGCATAACCGCTAACGCGTTTCACGCTCCCATAGAGCGCTTACTCATAGCTTTGAGTAAGCGCTCTATGGGAGCGTGAAACGCGTTAGCGGTTATGCTGCATTATCCCAACAAAGCCATGTACGGATTTTAATCATGTTATTACTTTTTCAATAAAGAGGATTTTATTTTTCACTTTTCCAATCCGGAGTGCGGCTGTCCAGATTTTTCCACCACATACATACCTTTGGAACAGCAATTGCCGGCACCTGGGGCTCTTACAATCATCCACACAGCGGAGGACGGGAAGTTTGAACCCGGTCACCTAGAGCGGTGGTAACTATTTAGTTTATCTCAAACCAAGCATCTCTGCCACTCTAGCTAGCTACCAAGCATCTCTACCAACCAAGCATCTCTACCAACCAAGCATCTCTACCAACCAAGCATCTCTACCAACCAAGCATCTCTACCAACCAAGCATCTTCACCAACCAAGCATCTCCACCAACCAAGCATCTCCACCAACCAAGCAAGCATCCCCACCAACCAAGCAAGCATCCCCACCAACCAAGCAAGCATCCCCACCAACCAAGCAAGCATCCCCACCAACCAAGCAAGCATCTCCACCAACCAAGCAAGCATCTCCACCAACCAACCAAGCATCTCCACCAACCAACCAAGCATCTCCACCAACCAAGCAAGCATCTCCACCAACCAAGCAAGCATCTCCACCAACCAAGCATCTCCACCAACCAAGCATCTCCACCAACCAAGCATCTCCACCAACCAAGCATCTCCACCAACCAAGCATCTCCACCAACCAAGCATCTCCACCAACCAAGCATCTCTGCCACTCTAGCTACCAACCAAGCATCTCCACCAACCAAGCATCTCCGCCACTCTAGCTACCAACCAAGCATCTCCGCCACTCTAGCTACCAACCAAGCATCTTCACCAACCAAGCAAGCATCTCCACCAACCAAGCATCTCTGCTACTCTAGCTACCAAGCAAGCATCTCCACCAACCAAGCATCTCCACCAACCAAGCATCTCCGCCACTCTAGCTACCAACCAAGCATCTCCGCCACTCTAGCTACCAACCAAGCATCTCCGCCACTCTAGCTGCCAACCAAGCATCTCCACCAACCAAGCATCTCTGCCACTCTAGCTACCAAGCAAGCATCTCCACCAACCAAGCATCTCTGCCACTCTAGCTACCAAGCAAGCATCTCCACCAACCAAGCATCTCTGCCACTCTAGCTACCAACCAAGCATCTCTACCAACCAAGCATCTCTACCAACCAAGCATCTCTACCAACCAAGCATCTCTACCAACCAAGCATCTCCGCCACTCTACCAAACATCTCTTCCAATCTACCAAGTATCTTTTTCCCTCTAACAAATAAGTATCTCCTCCTCCATCCACTTGCACTCCAGAAGGTTTACCCCCTTTGATGACTTGGCAATTTTTTACAAAACAGCACTGTGTTACTTTAACTGGCAATTGCGCAGTCATGCGACGCTGTACCCAAATAAAATTGATGTCCTTCTCCCACACAAATAGAGCTTTCTTTTGGTGGTATTTGATCACCTCTGTGGTTATGTTTTGCGCTATAAAACACAAAGAAGCTGACAGTTTTGGAAAAATAATATTTTTTTACTTTATGCTATAAAACATATCCAAAAAAAAAAAAATCCTCACCCTTAGGCCAATATGTATTCTTCACATTTTTGGTAAAAAAACAAAAACAAAAAATCCCAATAAGAAGTGTATAGTGATTGTAGATGCTATAACTTTTGCGCAAACCAAACTATGGGAGATTTATTATAATTGTTTCCTAGCGATGGCGGCGATCAGCGACTTATAGTGGGACTGTGATATTGAGGCAGATAGATGGACACTTTTTGGGAACCAGTGACACCAATACAGTGATCAGTGCTGAAGATATGCACGGTCACTGTACTAATGACACTGGCTAGGAATGGGGGTTAACATCAGGGGCAATCTAAAGGTTAAATGTGTGCCTAGCCAGTGCTCGTGTACTGTGGGGGGGGGTTATTAAGGGAAGGCATCAATGCTTTGCAAGAACACAGGATTAATGCCTTTAACCACTTGCCGACCGCCTACCGCATATATACTGCGGCAGAATGCCACGGGCAGGCAAAATCACGTACCCGTACGTGATCTGCCTCCCGCGGGCGGGGGGTCCGATCGGACCCCCCCCCGGTGCCATCGGCGGTCGGCATCTGTCTGGGAGCGTCGGGAGGCGAGGGGGAGACCATCCGATCGTGGCCCCCCCCTCGCGATCGCTCCCAGCCAATGGGAGTCCTCCTCTGCCTGTGTGTCGTTTCACACAGGCAGAGGATGTGATGTCATCTCTCCTCGGCTGGGCAGTTTCCGTCCCAGCGCCGAGGAGAGAAGACAAGTGAGTGCACCAAACACACACACACACAGTAGAACATGCCAGGCATATTTACACCCCCGATCGCCCCCCGATCCCCCCCCAATCACCCCCCCCCCCCCCTGTCACAAACTGACATTAGCAGTATTTTTTTTTTTTTTTTTTTTTCTGATTACTGCATAGTGTCAGTTTGTGACAGTTAGTGTTAGGGCAGTGAGTATTACCCCCCTTTAGGTCTAGGATACCCCCCTAACCCCCCCTAATAAAGTTTTAACCCCTTGATCACCCCCCCTCACCAGTGTCGCTAAGCAATCATTTTTCTGATCGCTGTATTAGTGTCGCTGGTGACGGTAGTTAGGAACGTAAATATTTAGGTTCGCCGTCAGCATTTTATAGCGACAGGGACCCCCATATACTATCTAATAAATGTTTTAACCCCTTGATTGCCCCCTAGTTAACCCTTTCACCACTGATCATCGTATAACCGTTACGGGTGACGCTGGTTAGTTCGTTTATTTTTTATAGTGTCAGGGCACCCGCCGTTTATTACCGAATAAAGGTTTAGCCCCCGATCGCCCGGCGGTGATATGCGTCGCCCCAGGAAGCGTCAGATTAGCGCCAGTACCGCTAACACCCACGCACGCAGCATACGCCTCCCTTAGTGGTATAGTATCTGAACGGATCAATATCTGATCCAATCAGATTTATACTAGCGTCCCCAGCAGTTTAGGGTTCCCGAAAACGCAGTGTTAGCGGGATCAGCCCAGATACCTGCTAGCACCTGCGTTTTGCGCCTCCGCCCAGCCCACCCAAGTGCAGTATCGATCGATCACTGTCACTTACAAAACACTAAACGCATAACTGCAGCGTTCGCAGAGTCAGGCCTGATCCCTGCGATCGCTAACAGTTTTTTTGGTAGCGTTTTGGTGAACTGGCAAGCACCAGCCCCAGGCAGCGTCAGGTTAGCGCCAGTACCGCTAACACCCATGCACGCACCGTATACCTCCCTTAGTGGTATAGTATCTGATCGGATCAATATCTGATCCGATCAGATCTATACTAGCGTCCCCAGCAGTTTAGGGTTCCCAAAAACGCAGTGTTAGCGGGATCAGCCCAGATACCTGCTAGCACCTGCGTTTTGCCCCTCCGCCCGGCCCAGCCCACCCAAGTGCAGTATCGATCGATCACTGTCACTTACAAAACACTAAACGGATAACTGCAGCGTTCGCAGAGTCAGGCCTGATCCCTGCGATCGCTAACAGTTTTTTTGGTAGCGTTTTGGTGAACTGGCAAGCACCAGCCCCAGGCAGCGTCAGATTAGCGCCAGTACCGCTAACACCCACGCACGCAGCATACGCCTCCCTTAGTGGTATAGTATCTGATCGGATCAATATCTGATCCGATTAGATCTATACTAGCGTCCCCAGCAGTTTAGGGTTCCCAAAAACGCAGTGTTAGCGGGATCAGCCCAGATACCTGCTAGCACCTGCGTTTTGCCCCTCCGCCCGGCCCGGCCCAGCCCACCCAAGTGCAGTATCGATCGATCACTGTCACTTACAAAACACTAAACGCATAACTGCAGCGTTCGCAGAGTCAGGCCTGATCCCTGTGATCGCTAACAGTTTTTTTTGTAGCGTTTTGGTGAACTGGCAAGCGCCAGCGGCCTAGTACACCCCGGTCGTAGTCAAACCAGCACTGCAGTAACACTTGGTGACGTGGCGAGTCCCATAAGTGCAGTTCAAGCTGGTGAGGTGGCAAGCACAAGTAGTGTCCCGCTGCCACCAAAAAGACAAACACAGGCCCGTCGTGCCCATAGTGCCCTTCCTGCTGCATTCGCCAATCCTAATTGGGAACCCACCGCTTCTGCAGCGCCCGTACTTCCCCCATTCACATCCCCAACCAAATGCAGTCGGCTGCATGAGAGGCATTTTCTTTATGTCCTCCCGAGTACCCCTACCCAACGAACCCCCCAAAAAAGATGTTGTGTCTGCAGCAAGCGCGGATATAGGCGTGACACCCACTATTATTGTCCCTCCTGTCCTGACAATCCTGGTCTTTGCATTGGTGAATGTTTTGAACGCTACCATTCACTAGTTGAGTATTAGCGTAGGGTACAGCATTGCACAGACTAGGACACACTTTCACAGGGTCTCCCAAGATGCCATCGCATTTTGAGAGACCCGAACCTGGAACCGGTTACAGTTATAAAAGTTAGTTACAAAAAAAAGTGTAAAAAAAAAAAAAAAAAAAAAAAAAAAAACACAAACAAAAATATAAAATAAAAATAGTTGTCGTTTTATTGTTCTCTCTCTCTCTATTCTCTCTCTATTGTTCTGCTCTTTTTTACTGTATTCTATTCTGCAACGTTTTATTGTTATTGTTATTGTTATTGTTATTATGTTTTATCATGTTTGCTTTTCAGGTATGCAATTTTTTATACCTTACCGTTTACTGTGCTTTATTGTTAACCATTTTTTTGTCTTTAGGTATGCCATTCACGACTTTGAGTGGTTATACCAGAATGATGCCTGCAGGTTTAGGTATCATCTTGGTATCATTCTTTTCAGCCAGCGGTCGGCTTTCATGTAAAAGCAATCCTAGTGGCTAATTAGCCTCTAGACTGCTTTTACAAGCAGTGGGAGGGAATGCCCCCCCCCCCCCCCCCAACATCTTCCGTGTTTTTCTCTGGCTCTCCTGTCCCAACAGGGAACCTGAGAATGCAGCCAGTGATTCGGCCAGCTGACCATAGAGCTGATCGGAGACCAGAATGGCTCCAAACATCTCTATGGCCTAAGAAACCGGAAGCTACGAGCATTTTATGACGTAGATTTCGCCGGATGTAAACAGCGCCATTGGGAAATTGGGAAAGCATTTTATCACACCGATCTTGGTGTGATCAGATGCTTTGAGGGCAGAGGAGAAATCTAGGGTCTAATAGACCCCAATTTTTGCAAAAAAGAGTACCTGTCACTACCTATTGCTATCATAGGGGATATTTACATTCCCTGAGATAACAATAAAAATGATTTAAAAAAAAAAAAATGAAAGGAACAGTTTAAAAATAAGATAAAAAAATAATAATAATAAAGAAAAAAAAAAAAAAAAAAAAAAAAGCACCCCTGTCCCCCCTGCTCTCGCGCTACGGTGAACGCAAGCGTTGGTCTGGCGTCAAATGTAAACAGCAATTGCACCATGCATGTGAGGTATCGCCGCGAAGGTCAGATCGAGGGCAGTAAGTTTAGCAGTAGACCTCCTCTGTAAATCTAAAGTGGTAACCTGTAAAGGCTTTTAAAGGCTTTTAAAAATGTATTTAGTTTGTCGCCACTGCACGTTTGTGCGCAATTTTAAAGCATGTCATGTTTGGTATCCATGTACTCGGCCTAAGATCATCTTTTTTATCTCATCAAACATTTGGGCAATATAGTGTGTTTTAGTGCATTAAAATGTAAAAAAGTGTGTTTTTTCCCCAAAAAATGCGTTTGAAAAATCGCTGCGCAAATACTGTGTGAAAAAAAAAAATGAAACACCCACCATTTTAATCTGTAGGGCATTTGCTTTAAAAAAAATATATAATGTTTGGGGGTTCAAAGTAATTTTCTTGCAAAAAAAAATTAATTTTTTTATGTAAACAATAAGTGTCAGAAAGGGCTTTGTCTTCAAGTGGTTAGAAGAGTGGGTGATGTGTGACATAAGCTTCTAGATGTTGTGCATAAAATGCCAGGACAGTTCAAACCCCCCCCAAATGACCCCATTTTGGAAAGTAGACACCCCAAGCTATTTGCTGAGAGCCATGTTGAGTCCATGGAATATTTTATATTGCGACACAAGTTGCGGGAAAGAGACAATTTTTTATTTTTTTTATTTTTTTTTGCGCAAAGTTGTCACTAAATGATATATTGCTCAAACATGCCATGGGAATATGTGAAATTACACCCCAAAATACATTCTGCTGCTTCTCCTGAGTACGGGGATACCACATGTGTGGGACTTTTTGGGAGCCTAGCCGCGTACGGGACCCCGAAAACCAAGCACCGCCTTCAGGCTTTCTAAGGCCGTAAATTTTTGATTTCACTCTTCACTGCCTATCACAGTTTCGGAGGCCATGGAATGCCCAGGTGGCACAAAACCCCCCCAAATGACCCCATTTTGGAAAGTAGACACCCCAAGCTATTTGATGAGAGGTATAGTGAGTATTTTGCAGACCTCACTTTTTGTCACAAAGTTTTGAAAATTGAAAAAAGAAAAAAAAAAAATTTTTTTCTCGTCTTTCTTTATTTTCAAAAACAAATGAGAGCTGCAAAATACTCACCATGCCTCTCAGCAAATAGCTTGGGGTGTCTACTTTCCAAAATGGGGTCATTTGGGGGGGGTTTGTGCCACCTGGGCATTCCATGGCCTCCGAAACTGTGATAGGCAGTATGGAGTAAAATCAAAAATGTACGCCCTTAGAAATCCTGAAGGCGGTGCTTGGTTTTCGGGGTCCCGTACGCGGCTAGGCTCCTAAAAAGTCCCACACATGTGGTATCCCCATACTCAGGAGAAGCAGCTAAATGTATTTTGGGGTGCAATTCCACATATGCCCATGGCCTGTGTGAGCAATATATCATTTAGTGACAACTTTGTGCAAAAAAAAAAAAAAAAAAAAAAAAATTGTCACTTTCCCGCAACTTGTGTCAAAATATAAAACATTCCATGGACTCAACATGCCTCAAAGCAAATAGCTTGGGGTGTCTACTTTCCAAAATGGGGTCATTTGGGGGGGTTTTATGTCATCTGGGCATTTTATGGCCTTCAAAACTGTGATAGGTAGTGAGGAGTAAAATCAAAAATGTACGCCCTTAGAAATCCTGAAGGCGGTGCTTGGTTTTCGGGGCCCCGTACGTGGCTAGGCTCCCAAAAAGTCCCACACATGTGGTATCCCCGTACTCAGGAGAAGCAGCTAAATGTATTTTGGGGTGCAATTCCACATAGGCCCATGGCCTGTGTGAGCAATATATAATTTAGTGACAACTTTTTGTAATTTTTTTTTTTTTTTTTTTTTTTTGTCATTATTCAATCACTTGGGACAAAAAAAATGAATATTCAATGGGCTCAACATGCCTCTCAGCAAATTCCTTGGGGTGTCTACTTTCCAAAATGGGGTCATTTGTGGGGGTTTTGTACTGCCCTGCCATTTTAGCACCTCAAGAAACGACATAGGCAGTCATAAATTAAAGGCTGTGTAAATTCCAGAAAATGTACCCTAGTTTGTAGACGCTATAACTTTTGCGCAAACCAATAAATATACACTTATTGACATTTTTTTTACCAAAGACATGTGGCCGAATACATTTTGGCCTAAATGTATGACTAAAATTGAGTTTATTGGATTTTTTTTAGAACAAAAAGTAGAAAATATCATTTTTTTTCAAAATTTTCGGTCTTTTTCCGCGTATAGCGCAAAAAATAAAAACGGCAGAGGTGATCAAATACCATCAAAAGAAAGCTCTATTTGTGGGAAGAAAAGGACGCAAATTTCGTTTGGGTACAGCATTGCATGACCGCGCAATTAGCAGTTAAAGCGACGCAGTGCCGAATTGTAAAAAGTGCTCTGGTCAGGAAGGGGGTAAAACCTTCCGGGGCTGAAGTGGTTAAATGCCTTCCCTCCTCACAGAACGGCAACCTGCCCTGTTTACATAGACAGATCGCTGTCCTGCCAGTGTACTGAATAATTGGCGGGTGTCGGCGGACATGGGTGCTCCCCAGACCCGGAAGTGCGTAATAGGTACATAATCTGGCACAGAGTGGCTGCCCTGTCGCAATACATGTACAGTTTCTCGGTCCACAAGTGGCTATAGCAAACATCTCTTCCCTCTAAAAGCAAGCAAGCGACTCTTCCCTCTAAAAGCAAGCAAGCCTTACCTCTAAAGCAAGCAGGTAAAATAATGGATTCCAAGCAGAAGCAATCTGCTGTCATGAGTTTATTTATTTATGGTACTTATATAGCACTGTCAATTTACGCAGCACTTTACATATTCATTGTACATTCACATCAGTCCCTACCCTCAAGGAGCTTACAATCTAAGGTCCCTAACTCACACATACTAGGGACAATTTAGACAGGATCCAATTAACCTACCAGCATGTCTTTGGAGTGTGGGAGGAAACCGGAGTACCCGGAGGAAACCCACGCAGGCACAGGGAGAACATGCAAACTCCAGGTAGGTAGTGTCGTGGTTGGGATTCGAACCTGCGACCCTTCTTACTGCTAGGCGAGAGTGCTACCCACTACACCACTGTGAGTTCTTGATGAAGGAGGGGTGCAGGCGCTCTGACATCCACAGAAGTCTACAGACTATTTATGAGATGAGCAGAGAAGGTGAAAGTGGCTGTGAAGAAGTGGGTACAGCACGACACACCTGAATTTTAAAAGATTGGGTTCAACGATGTCACAAATTTAAAATCGCTTGTAACGGAGACTATGTTGGATTAGTAGCTTTATATACAGGAGGACAATTCTCTACCAATATATGAAATGTGAACTATGGAAATTAGACGTGGTGTCCACTTTTGCATTGCTTTTGGTACAGCCCTAGACCAGTGTTGCCAACCGTCAGTAATTTTACTGGCAGCCAGTAAAAAAGCAGGCAATTTTCTCCTGCCAGTAAAAAGGAAAAAGTTGCCAGTAAAAATTATGCCTGTGATGTTTGGCTTGGTCCAGAGTTGGCCGAGACCATCCGAGTGCCTGCTACAGTGTGTTCGGGTAGCTCTGGTGGAGGCGGTGACCGAGCGTGTCGTGTAATGTCATGGTGCAAGGGAGCCAAGCCAGAGCCTCGTGTGTGGGTCTACAGGACAAGAGCAGGGCAGGTCGGGAGCAGGACTGTCAGTGCTGTTTAGACTGGAGTGGACTGAAGGGACCAAGAGTCAACTTCGTGTGTGTGTGTGCCTTTCTATTCTAATTTCTTGCCATCCTGAGTCCTGTCCCTGAGCTACTTACTATATCGAAAATAAAATAAGAAATATGTTTTTTGCCCTAATATCTACATTAAATCGCATTGCTAATTGCACATTGTACTTGTTTGTAGCCCAAATACTAAAATTTGCACTTAAAACTGTAATTTTGTAACTTTTGGAAATGCCAGTAAAAAACTTGGCTGTTCCAGGAAATTTTGGGTGTCGTGTCAGTAAATTTCAATCTGGTAGGTTGGCAACACTGCCTTAGACTCCAAGTGTAGATATTTAGAGCCCGGTCACACTGGGGCCACCTGTGCATTTGCGGTAAAACGCTTTACCGCTGTTTAAGCTGCGCTTTTGCACGACTTTTCGGCCGCTAGCGGGGTGCTTTTAACCCCCCCAAAAAAAAGGAGTTAAAAACGCCCATGTTCCGGCTCTTCCGAAGCAATTTTCAGGCGCTTCGGAAGCGCTGCCCATACATTCCAATGGGCAGGGGCGTTTTATGAGAGCTGTATACAGCGCTCCCAAACCGCCCCAAAGATGCTGCTTGCAGGACTATTTCTAACGTCCCGCAAGTGTACCGCCCGGGTGTCAAAGCACTCATTGCAATGAATGGGAGGCAGTTTTCCGGCTCTATGTCTAGCGCTAAAACGTCTGAAAACTGCCTCAGTGTGAAAAGGGGTCTTAGAAACAGGAGCCAAGCCAAAAAAAAGTGAAGTTTAATTTTTTTTTTTTTTAATTATTTATAAATAAAATTACAAAGAAAACCATTCCAACACGTTTTGGGGGAAACACTTCAAGGACACGACACCACACATAAAACATAATAAAAATAAAAAAAAACAAAAAAAAAAACACCTGTGTCAATACTTATCTGCAAGTAAAACCAAATTTTATGAAACATGTAAAATTATATATGACAAACTGTGGTGAAATAAATTCTCATGCATTTTGTATATAAAATAATAGAATGCAAAATGTGCATAAAAAAAAGTTAAATACATATTATGCCGTGTACACACACTTTCGGAAATTCCGCCAGCAAAACTTTATCGGAAAATGCGACCGTGTGTATGCTCCATCGGTCTTTTGCTGGTGGAATTCCAGCCAGCAAAAGATTGAGAGCAGGTTCTCTATTTTTCGGTCAGGAAAAGTTCCTTTCCGAAAATGCGATCGTCTGTACAAATTCTGACGTGCAAAATTCCTACGCATGCTCAGAAACAATTCGACGCATGCTTGGAAGCATTGAACTTCATTTTCTCGGCTCGTCTTAGCGTTGTACGTCACCGCGTTCTTGAGGGTCGAAAGTTCAGAGAACTTCTGTGACCGTGTGTATGCAAGGCAAGCTTGAGCGGAATTCCGTCGGAAAAAACATCCAAGTTTTTTCAGACGGAATTCCGCTCAAATCTGCTCGTGTGTACGGGGGCTTTAGAGTAGTTCCCACCATCAGAGGCATAGTGGGAACCTTTCATATGGGGAACAGCACTTTTGTAGACCAGTAAATTTGGTGCAGGAAAGATAGGGACCCCCATAATGGGCACAGCACATGTACAATCCCAGGCACCCAATAGAGGAAAGGTGGGGACCGCCATAATAGACTCAGCAGGTTTACAATCCCAGGCGATCAATTCAGGAAAAGAGGGGACCCCCATAATGGGCACAGCACGTGTACAATCCCTGGCGCTCAATGCAAGAAAGGTGGGGACCCCCATAATGGGCACAGCAGGTGTACAAGGCTGGGACCCCATATTGGGCGCAGCAGGTGTACAAGGCTGGGCGCTCAATACAGGAAAGGTGGGGACCCCCATAATGGGCACAGCAGGTGTACAAGGCTGAGCGCTCAATACAGGAAAGGTGGGGACCCCCATAATGGGCACAGCAGGTGTACAAGGGTGGGCACTCATTGCAGTAAAGGTGGGGACCCCCATAATGGACACAGCAGCTGAGCAGACCTGAGAAATCAGCACAAGGATGGCCACAGCAGGATGGGAACCTGGGGAACTCAGCGCATGTATGGTGGGAGTCTCTCATAATGGGCAAAGCAGGTGCAGGCTATTAGAATAATATAAAAAGCCTGCAATTCAGAGCTGTTCCTCGCAGTACATCTTTTTTGCCACAAGATGTCCTCAGCATTATGGTTTGAATGTCAGCCACCACCATTAATACCACTTCCTGAACCCAGGAAGTCATGGACCCACCCCCCCATGTCAGAAGGTTGTAGCACCTACACACCTGTTTTCCCCATGGACCCGCCCCCTAACCTGTTACTGGACAGTAAAAAGGAGTAGAGCAATGAGCTCATCCTTCTGCTCTCCTATCAGCAGGTTACTTGTGAGCACAAAAAACAGAATGGCTACTTGTGCTGCTTTGCTTCTCTCCCAATCTGAGCTCTGTTGTACAGGGGATTGAAAGAAGTTGATACCAGGTCACATTTAGGGACCTACACTTCTTGCAATAAAAAGTTTAATACAAAGCCTTGAGCTACAGAAACATAGGCAGGGCCGATTTACTAAAACTGGAGAGCGCAAAATCCGGCTCTGCATGGTCAGCCAATCAGCTTCTAACGTCAGCTTGTCCAATTAAAGCTTCGACAATAAAACCTGGAAGCCGATTTCTATGCAGAGCTGCACCAGATTTTGCACTCTCCAGTTTTAGTCAACTGTCCCCCCAAACCCGCCAAGGGATCGGAGTCCAGTACCCTGCCGTGGACAGAACCAGAGCTGGACCTATGGAGCTATGAACAGACATCGAGCGCCATTCCCAGACGGCCTCCCGAGTTGGAGAATTTGCTTCCAATTTAATTCAATCACACAGTAATTTTGCTGCCAGCCCCATCACTCCCGTAACGAGTTTGCAAATCTTAAACCAATTTTCCTGCCTCCGCTATCTGGGAAAATGGATGATTGTGACTGCCCAAGAGAAAAAAAAAGGGGGCCATTAGGGTGCACTTAGCTTATTAGAGGAAGAGAGAGAGGGGGAGGGGTGAGTCACTCCTAATAGAAGACTATCTCTATGTATGTGGCTTCTAAATGTTTAACTTAAAGTGGGCTTGTAACAAAAACACAAAAAACAAAAACAAAAACAAAAAACAGTTAATCGTTTATAAAATAGAAGTGAACAAAAAAAAAAAATCAGCAGAAAGATTAAATGAAAAATAAGGGGTTAATAAAGGCTGATTAGAGTAAATTAAGAGAAACATTTCATAAAAAATTAATTTTTTTTTTTTTTTTAAATTGACAGGTGACTTCAGCTGCAGATGGAAGTTCATCCCTTTGATCTGTAGATGAAGAAACAAAGATACAAAAAAGAAAAAAAAAAAAAAAAAAAAAGTTTCTTTGTCTCCGTTTCAGCTGCTGAGCAATGTTGTTGACAGCTCCAATTGCCAGACTTAAAGCGGAGTTCCACCCAATAGTGGAACTATAGTGGAACTTCCACTCAGTTGTATCCATATGAGGAAATGTCTCCTCCCCCCCATCCCCCCATCCCCCCCTCCACCCCCCCCCCCCCCCCGACAGCTGAAAGAACCGAGGCTCAAAGTAGCGGTTTCAGGTATCGGTGCATTTGCACGAGTACCGATACTCTTGTAAATGCTCCCCCTGAAACTTCCCTCTTAAAATTAATGTGCGTGTTATACGCCGATAAATACGGTATTTAAATGCGTTTTTGTGTCTGGAGTTCTGAGCGCCGCACTGAGCCAATCATGTCCCCACAGTGGTGACGCCGAGACTCATAAGACTGTCTGAACAGATCATTCTACACAATGAAGCCAGGTTCTACGTACTCTATTTGGAAGCTTGGCCGGGAACGAGGCATTGCACAATACACAGAGCAGAGACCTGGCCCGAGCTCACACATTTCCTCATATGGATACAACTCCCGTCTTATGACAAATCAGTATTCTGACCATCTGCAGCCAACGCTCCCCGCAGATCCCCAAATCGATCCTCAGCACGTCAACTGCCTAACAAGTGTCATTAACAGACGCTCAACACCGAGGAGACTGAAGAGGCAGATTATCGCTGCGGAAGGAAACCACGCTGCTCTATTACCCATGAGTTGGGATACAATGTCCCTCTAGGACATGCCCTCAATAAAATTGGGACACAACGTGCAATTCCGAGGAGAGCGCTCCTCCATTGTATGCAAGACACGGAGGGGGCCTGTCCACATACTAGGCACAGAGGAGAGCGCCGAACGCCCATTTTATTCTTTTTTTTTTGAAAATTATTTTTATTTAACTCCAAAAAAAAAAAAAGGGCAAAACCCAAATCATTACAGCAATAACATACAGGTGAATGGAATTCTATTCTGAAGATGTTCCGCAGGTCATCAACTGGCATACATACAGTAAACAAATAGGCAGCACCCAAACTCAATTTCCACTTTTCTTAAACAGTAGTAGAGAAGATAAAAGAGAAAAAAAAAAAAAGGATAGAATAGTAAAGAACAGAATAGAGAGGGGACAAGAGGGCGAGGAGACGATGGCTCAGAACACCAGAGGTGGGGAGATACCTTCAACTTTTGAGATACTTGGGTTGCAAAAAGAGGACCTTCCCCTCGTCAGATAGAACAAATATATTCCAAAGACCCCAAGTCTTTGTGTATTTCTCGCGCTGTAAGAATGAAATCCTCCATCCTTTTAATATCCTCCACCTTTTGCAGCCAAGTCCCAGTGATCGGAAAGTGCCGTTGTTTCCAAAAGAGGGGAATACAAGACTTGGCAGCATTCAATAAATGACCTATAAATAGATTTTTTGTAAATTCTGGCCGCCCATTTCTTTGGCCAAAGGAAAAGTTGATGTTAAAAAAGGAGAACTGTCGTTTTGTACATTTATTTGAATCAAAATATTGTTCAGTCGTGTGATCTCGGCACCCCTACCAGACTACACAGGGGAGAAGGGTGTACCCTCACTTTTCTAGATATACTGCAGTTACAAAATTTGTAGCTTGGTCACCAAATCACCTCAGTGCCCGTCCCCTCCCATCGCTAATACTCCCAACACCAACTTTCCCTTTACTAACCCTCCTAGTGCCCACGCTCTCCCCTCCCATTACTAACCCTCCCCAGTGCCCACGCTCTCCCCTCCAATTACTAATCCTCCCCAGTGCCCACGCTCTCCTATCCCATCACTAATCCTCCCTAGTGCCCACGCTCTCCTCTCCCATCGCTAATCCTCCCCAGTGCCCACGCTCTCCTCTCCCATTACTAACCCTCCCCAGTGCCCACGCTCTCCTATCCCATCACTAATCCTCCCTAGTGCCCACACTCTCCTCTCCAATCATTAATCCTCCCCAGTGTTCGTGCTCTCTCCACCCAACAACACTTTTCCCATCACTAACCCTCCCCAGTGCCCACTCTCCTCTCCCATCACTAACCCCTCTCCAGTGCCCACTCTCCTCTCCTATCACTAACCCCTCTCCCATCACCAACCCTTCCCAGTGCCCATGCTCTCCCCTTCCATCACTAACTCCCCTGTCACTAACACTCCCATCACTAACCTGCTCCAGTGTCCATGCTCCCTCAATCCTCTCCTCAACACTAACTCATCACTTCTCCTCCCCAGTGCCCAAGCTCTCTTCTCCCATCTCTAACCCTCCTCAGTGCCATGCTCTCCTCTCCCATAACTAACCCTCCCCAGCGCCAGTGTTCTGCCCCCCCCCCCCCATCCTGTCACGAACCCGCCCTAGTGCCAGTGTTCTCCTCTCCTGTCACTAACACTCACCTCACTAACCTGCCCAGTGCCCATGTTCTCCACACCTGTCAAGAACCCACCCCAGTGCCCATTGCTCTCCCCTTCCATCACTAACACTCGTCGCTAACCCTCCACATTGCCTAACCAGCCCCAGGGCTTGTTTTCTCCCCTTTTATCAAGTAAGCTCCAATGACAGCACTGTGCAATGGAGACTGGTTAGCTGACCGTTCTACTGGGCAGAGGATTATAAGAAGCCAATATAAAGCCAGATTTAGCCATTTATGCTAGCTGTATTTTAAAAACATGTTTTTTTTGTGTTTTTTTAAAAAGCTGAACCTCAGGTACACCACTACAAAAACAGATGAAAAGCATATCTACTGACCACGGACAAGTAGAATCAACAACACTGATTAGCTTATTACAATGGCACCTGAAAAGTGGTTGGGATGGGTTAGGCAACATGTTGACCCTGAAGTTGATGTACTGAAAGCAGAAAAAAATAAAAAAAATTGGCAAGTGTAAGGATTTGAGTGACTTTGACAAAGGCCAAATTGTAATGGCTGGACGGCTGGGTCAGAGCAACTCCAAACCTGCAGCTCTTGTGGGATGTTCCCGGTCTGAGTTAGTCAGGACCTACCAAACGTGGTCCAAGGAGGAACACCGGGGCAACAGGGTCATGGGTGGCCAAGACTCATTGATGGAGGCGAGAAGGGAATCCGATCCAATAGTAGAGCTACTGGAGCTCAGATGAAAAAAAAAAAACAAATGCCGATTGTGATGGAAAGGTGTCAGAACACATCGTAATTTGTTGTGTATGGGGCTGCATAGCCGCAGACTGGTCAAGGTGACCATGCTGACCCGTGTCCACAGCCAAAAGCGCCTACATTGGGCATACGAGCATCTGAACCATATAGCAATGGAAGGTGGTGGCCCGGTCTGATGAATTACGTTTTCCGTCACATCATGTGGATGGACGACCACTTATCTGGGGAAGAGATGGCACCAGGATGCACTATGGCAAGTCCAATCCATGGAGGCCCCACCTTGCAACCCTCAGGACTTAAAGGATCTGCAACTGACAGCTTGGTGCCAGATACCGCAGATACCACAGCATACCTTCAGAGGTCTAGTAGAGTCCATGCCCCAATGGGACAGGGCTGTTTTGGTGGCAAAAGGGGGACCCTACTCAGTTTCAGGTGTGTGATCATAATGTTATGGCTAATCAGTGTAGATGCGGGTTGTAATACTCGCTGAAGGATTTAAATGACTGCCCATCCAGTCCTGAGACTTACATAGCTCTGCCAGACAACTCAGCCCTGTACGGAAGGGCAGGAGACCCGACTTGTTTTTTTTGCTGCTCTCTAGTAACACTTAGAGGTCTTGTCCCTCCCCCAGCCTGTGAATGGACAGTGAAAGGAGAAGCAGCAGACTGATAAAGCTCATCGCTCTAGGTCACTCCGATCCCTCCTCCTATCAGCATGTTTCTGTGCTAGGTCTCCCTTCTACTCTGAGATCTGCTGTACAGGGACTGTAGAAGGCCGAAACCAAGTCAAAATCAGGTAATTACACACAAAACAATAATTTAATGACTTATTAATGAATGCAAAACTACAAGGATTTGGTTTCTTTATATCTGCCTGGAGTTCAGCTTTAACAGGATTAAATAGTGGTATTATATCTTCATGGCCATAGAAAACCTTCCATATTCTGTCAGTGTCTGAATGCAGAATTAAGACGCGCCCCGGCCAGGAGCCGCTCCTATGAGCCCAGGAAAAAAGATCTCATTATAATAATTAGTTCAGTCAGTAATAGAAGCAGCAGATACCCAATTACCATAAACTGGGCCAATCCATCATATAGGATCTGAGAACACACCATGTAACAAAACACAGAAAATATTAATTAGAATGTGCTCATTTTATAGCGGGAGGATGCATTAAGCCTGCAGATGGATGTACCAGATCTATAATAGATGTCCACGGGTGGCATCAACATGCCTTCCAGAAGACCTGGGGGCACAAGAATGCACTCCAGCCCATTGCAAGGATGCATTCTCATGGGACTTGGAGCTTACAGGCCCGTCGACACCTACCAAGCCTACAGGAAACTTTGAAAGTTGGTGATAAAATAGGTTTAATTATCATTTACCCGTATTTAAATGCATATAGACACGCACATTTATTTTAAGAGGGACGTTTCAGGGGGAAAAAAAAAAAAAACTTCCATTTTAATTAAGAAACTTTGAAGCGAAATAAGTCTGCAGCTTCACCATTGCCATCAATGCAGCCTGATCAATGCCCATCTGCAGCCTCGCCATTGCCATCAGTGCAGCAGCCTCACCATTGCCATCAGTGCAGGCTAGAGGGGACAGGGAGGGGGGCAGGATGAGCGCCGACAGATTACATACAGTGAGAATCTCCTATAATAGACAGAACAGTGGTCCAATGGCAGCCCAGGAGATGGGACTTCCTATTACAGAGGCCGCCAAGTAAACAGGAGATTCTCACTGTATGTAATCTGCCGGCGCTCGTCCCGCCCCCCTCCCTGTCCCCTCCGAGGCAGCTAAAATTGAAGTACTGATATAACACGCACTCGCTACTTGCACCCAATTTTTAGGTTGAAAAAGTGAAAGTTATACGCCAATAAATATAGTATTTTTTTGGGGGGGTGGGGGGGGGGTGGAATATTAACTTACCACAATGCATGTTAACACTAAATTAAGAGGGAGAACATTGACAAAAAAAATAAAGTGGACATTTAATCTTGGCTGTTGAGCTGTGGTGCATTGCCAATCAATGTTAATCCACACCAAAGAATTAGTGGTGCAGCTTCAGGGCCCTGTCTGTCCAAATCCAGTGACTCCTGCTGAGAGTGCAGGCCAGGGGAGAGCCTGTCTCAGCTCGATGAATGCAACATGGAGAAAAAAAACACCCAGGTGCTGCACACTGTTAAAGCTCAACAGTCTCAGCCCAGGCTCCATCCAGGCCAGGCCTCCGATGCATTTCACCCACCCACGGGGGTCATGGAGGTGTACCTCCATGACTAAAGCCCCGTGGTTAGGACGAAACACGTTGGGGAGGGGGGGCATGGCCTGGATGGAGCCTGGGCTGAGGCTGCTCTTAAGATAGTCATACATTATACAATTTTCTTATTCAATTTCAACTATGTAGTAGAAGGGCCTGCCTGATTGCATACAAACGGGAAGTGTTTAAGTGTGACCTCATAATTTATCGTTTTGGTAAATCTAGGAGGAAAAAGTAAAAGTAAAAAAATTATCACTGAGTTATTGACAAAGGTGGAGTGCAGGAACCCCTAGCAACCTCTGGAGGAACCCTAGAGTTCCCTGGATCCCTTGTTGGGCAACACCTTCTCTAAGGTACAGCCTTTTTCATTGCAGGAATATAATGGATTCAAAGCAGAAGCAACGCGTCGTCACTGAAATATTGACGAAAGAGGAGGGCAGGAACCCCTAGCAACCTCTAGAGGAACCCTAGTTGGGTACCACCTTTTTCTTTGCTGGTTATTAATGGTTTCCAAGCATGAGCAACGGGTTATCAATGAAGGAGGAGTGCAGGAACCCTTATCAACCTCTGGAGGAAATCCAGAACCCTGAATGAGAAAGGCAGGTCTGAAGGGTCAGGTGACCAAAAGGTAATGCCACCCAAATTTAAGAGTAGTATGCCACAGCCAGTTAGGCACAGCATTAAACGTGACTGGAGCTTACAAGGAAGTTGTATGCTCCTGCGCACACCAATACAACTTTGGAAAAGCCCAGTGCCTGGTGACAGCTCACATGCCCAGTCGCTGCTGTCCCATCAGATGTGGTCCTCTGAGCCCCAAAACGGCAAGAAGCTGTGGAGTGTATATGTCCTGCATGTGTCCAGGAGTCCTGGGGATGGTGGAAGCCCACTGGATTGTGGAACAAAGTTATTAAAATGCCTGCACTCACTTCTGAAGGTGGGCAAAGAGGGGCTCCACCACAATTATATTGCAGTATAGCTTTCAGTAAACCAGAATATAAAATCCTGTCTTTGCATTCTAAAGTGAAGAACGGTATCTGAAGAGTCTTCTAAGCAGGGTTTGTGTGATTTACAGTTGCATGTGACAGGTACACTTTAAATGTAGAAAAATAAATCCTAAGAGTGGAGTTTACTTCTAATTGTAGAATATAATATTCCCCGCTAATCCCTCTGATTATAAAACTGTGCATGTGTGTCCAATAGAACGAGTCAAATGACCTTTAAAAATCCTCTTGGTGAGAAATGTTATTTGAGATATTCACATGAAAAACAAACATTATTAGACTTTTGTGGTTCCTTCTCCCATCAGTCTTCATAAATCTGTCACAGCCCGAGCAATGCAAACTGAGCCTATTAAACCAAATGTATGAGCAGAGATTTCCCCCCGGGGAGAGCACAGCATGGCCAACAATCTGTACATCCAGAAAGGTTGGCGGCTGGATTATAAGAAAAGATCTTTTCTTGTGGAAATCTGCTTCCTCCACCTACCCATCCTAGACTCATCACATAGGATCACCAATAGGGTGGCTTAGTAGGTGGGTGAGGGCTGGGCTAAGGTCAACATTTAGAGAAAAAAAAAGTCAAGATTTCTATATCATGGTGACATCAGAGAATACAGACTATCCCTTCACTAGAGGCCAGTGACATCACAGAGAATGCAGCCTATACATTGTTTCGGAAATTTTTATTAATGTATGTTGTCAGATGTCCCCCAGTGTCAGTTTTGCTGTAATATGCTCATGCGAGCGTATTCGCACATACAGACGTTGGTGGAAGACCACTGGCCGCGGAAACCTTCACGTGGACACGGCAGATCTGTTTGCTCTTTTAAGGATGCTTGTTTATGCCTCACCAAGGGACTGGCCACTTCATGGCAACTGCATCTACCCTCCTAAGTAAGCAGATCTGCGTACACGGGAACCATAGCATAACCATACAAAATTATGGCCCACTGAGCCATGATAGAGTATGGCTCGCGTCATTGGTAGCAGTGGGAATGTGCACACGATCGCGTTCAGAGCCATGTAAGTAGTGTTCAAACACTTTGGGTCTCACAAGACGCTTGCCGCATGGCTCTACACATGACCATCTGCACACATCACTACTGCATTTCTATATGAATATATACATGTGTGTGCGCACGCGATTGGTTCTTTTGAAAGAATACAAGTGTCCGATTGGCTGATTCTGAAGCCACCACCTTCCTTTGTTTATTCATGTTGACAGTATAAATAAAAAGGAGTAAAGCATTCAATGGAGGATTCTGCTAAGCTCAAAGGTGATACCAGCATCTGTATCTGTGTTACTTGGAGACATACAAGCGCGCTTTCCCGGCATTATATAAGAGCTGTTTTTGTGCTTTTAAGCGCAAAGAAATGATTTGCTTATAGGGAGAAGCTTAAAATTTCCCGGACAACATTCACTAGAGACATCACTGATAATGGAGGCTATCCATTCACTAGAGGCCAGTGACATCACTGAGAATACAGCCTATCCATTCACTACAGACTGATGACATCACTGAAAATGCAGCCTATCCATTCACCAGAGACCAGTAACATCACCAAGAATGTAGCCTATCCATTTGCTAGAGACTGGTTATGTCACTGAGAATGCCGTCTATTAATCCACTAGGGTCCGGTCACAGAGAATGCAGCCTATCCATTCACTACAGACTTACGATCTCACGGAGAATGCAGCCTATTCATTCACTAGAAACACATAAGTCATTATTACAGCATTGACCTGAAAGCATGGTTTGTGGAGACTTCTGTATCTGAACTTGCTTGCTGTCCCATATGGCCATACAGAAGTTTGTAGGTTCTCCCTCTAATGGCAGGCTACTTTTCTTGGACAGTACTCTCCACAATATTGGTTATGGCTTCTGACACTTGATAGACTTGCAGTGAGGGAACAGTATAGCCCAATCACCATCCTACACTCTACAGGTCAGGTATGCCCCACATGGCAACTATGCACTATACAGAGAGGACTGATAAAGGCAGGAAAGGCCAGATATTATTAAAGTGGTCACGTTCCAAAAATACAGACAACCCACATACAGAAATGGATTCATATCTGGTGTACACCATGTGATCTCGTTACCTTAGGTACCCTTTTTCTCTGTTCTGTGTCTATCCTGGCATCAGACAACACCATCTGGAGTCCCCCATCATCACCCTCCCTGTGCTCCTATTCTGCAGATCAGAGGATTCCAGCTCAGTATTATACCGGCACGGGTCTGCAAGCTTCTCTGATGGGCGCTCTGGCATGAATAAGGCAAGTTTGCTGCAGAAAGGGGTAAAGTAGCACTAGGGGGAAATGAGGATGAACTGCTAAAGGGTTATTTTAGGAGGTTAGGTTAAGTGTTAGAGAGCTGTAGATTAGGGGGTTGGCTACCTGTAAGGGTTCTGTTTAGAGAGTACGTAAACTAAAAAACAAAGTACGAATGTATAAGCCATTATTATTATTCTACAGGATTAAAGTAGCGCCAATAGTTGGTGCAGTAAGTACGTATAATTTTCCTAATCGTTTTCTTTACAGGTGCAAATAGGTTGAGGGGGTCACAAGAATGTAAGCGGACCTGCACCAGTGTAAGCATTTTACTGCAAGGCTGTTTTAATAGTAGTTGCCTCCGGTTCCCAGGGCTTCTCCCCTGTACAAGACCCTGGGGCCCTCCAATATTGCAATGATAATCATGCTTCTTAGTCACTGTCCCTGTCTGCTCCCATCTAAATGCTGCTAATCATTGAGGTGGGTGGCCTTGCTAACCCATAGAAACACATGACAACATGACAGGGTACCCCCCAGTACCTCGTCCCTATGTTTTTTAAGGGTGTGGGCAGGAGGGAAATATGTTTCACGTCTGGTGGTCCTGTCCGATGGTCCAACACGTCTGGATCAGGATATTTAACCTTCTTTACTCCAACGGGGGTGAATATACACACACAAGAATCCTAAGACCGTGGTATTTACTGACCTGTCAGATGAGATACCCAGACATCTCAGGACCTTTGCCTTTTTCATCTTTTTGGCAGCAATATTTACCAAAGCGGGAGCGTGGAAATCCCCTGTGGTCAACATTGTGCTAGCTCAACATAAAATATCTTGGCTTATGCTTCCTTAGTATATGCCTAGTATCCTCCGGAACAAGCAAACTAGTTGGAACCCCTGGATTAGGTAACTTCAAATCTCAGCAGTGATTGGGAGAGTCCTAGAGGTTGGACAACTGGGCCAAAGGGATTGGTTCTTTTCTTCTTTCTTTGCTCTTTCCCTTTCTTCTCTTTTTCTAAGCCCCTCTCATATCCCACATGAATGCCTAGGTGTGGGTTCCAGGGCCTTCCCTAGCTTTGATTATATATGGGAGCATGGTACCTTGCTTTTGGGTGCTTGGAACACTGTATGGTCTTCCAATAACCAACCCTATTTTTTTTTTTTCTGAATCACATATCTACAATACACTGTTGTGACACCTTGATACTATATTGTCTTCTGCACTTGGGTACTTTAAATTTTAGTTCTTTACACTTTGAGAAGAAGGAGGGTAAGCAATTTAGGTCCCGAGCCTCTACTGGAGAAAGAAGCAGCATGCCGGCATCTTAAAAAGGTACTCGTTTTCAGAAAACGGCCATCACAAAAACAAAAAAACGGCCACACAATGCAGGTTTCTTGGCCATCATGTTAATCCTATTGGTCTCAATCCTGCAGCAAGCATGGTGACCAGGAGTTGTGAGGTCAGTCTGACTTTCCCGATCTGAATGCTAGTTCCACTTCAGAGACTCAAAGCACAGAAGAGGGGGGCCGGCGTAACAGTAAGGCAACACGACAGCTTTATTATAAAAGTGATAAAAAGAAAAAAAGAAAAAGAAAAAAGGAAAAGGAAAAGGAAGAAAAAGGAAAAAAGAATAAGAAAAAAAGAAGAAAAAAAGAAAAATTCTCACGCAAGGAAAAGCAACAGGTCCACTTTATTGTCTGGCCACCAGCCTCCTTAGCTTTCCCTTTCCTCCCTCAATCTATTCACTGATGACAGCAAAAAATAAATAAAAAATACCCCGTACCTCTGGGTATGGAGTAGCATGTGACTCACTACCTCGCCTCCCATGTGACAGCGCTGGCGCTTTGCGATTGGCCTAGCATTATCACATGCAGCGGGGAGAATCTCCAGCCCTGTGCAAGCTCTAACTAAAAACATAAAAATCACAAATGGAGCAGCAGGGGAGCAAAGGAAAGGCCGGCATTAGACGATACATGGATAAATCACAGGTTCTCTTAACCTCCCTGGCGGTATGATTATTTCGGATTTTAGGTGCTGAAAGCGGTACAATGATTTTGCATGGAAATTTGGCGTTTTATATTGTAGGTCTGTAATTCTTAACAATAACACACTTAAATCTGTCCAAAGAGTCTAGTAGATATCCCGGGTATGATAAAGTTTGAAACACAAAAACATAAAATTATAATATAATAAATAAAAATAAATAATTAAAAAAAATAAAAATAAAATAAATTTCCCCATGATTCACTATCGCTCAATTCTGCAAGTGTTCTAATTTACTATAGTTGTTTTCTAGCTGGTCTGAAGCCACTTTTGACGTAAAGGGACACTTTTTGGTTGCTATGGACAATCTCCAGTTTCCAGGCAGAAAGAACCGTATATATCACATAAAACTGCATGCAGTGCATGGGCCAAAGCACTGGGGACAAAAGGGATGTGAAATCATTTCATACAGTACTGTAATCTGTATGTGTGTTATGATTTTTACTTTTTTTTAAATTTGCCGCCAGGCTCCGCCCCCGTGCGTCACGACGCTCGCAGGGAACGGAGCCTGGCAAGGAGAGGCTTCGGAGGAGACAGAGCCCACGGACACTGCGGGGGACATCGCAGGATCCCGGGGACAAGGTAAGTAAAGCCACACAGGATCCTGCGATGTAATCCCGAGGGTGGCTCGGGGTTACCGCTAATGGTCCTGAATTTTAACCCCGAGCCACACTCGGGAAAACCGCTAGGGAGGCTACAGACCGAGCAGGTTATTTAATAGTTCATTTTAACATATACAGTGGGGATGGAAAGTATTCAGACCCCCTTAAATTTTTCACTCTTTGTTATATTGCAGCCATTTGCTAAAATCATTTAAGTTTATTTTTTTCCTCATTAATGTACACACAGCACCCCATATTGACAGAAAAACACAGAATTGTTGACATTTTTGCAGCTTTATTAAAAAAAGAAAAAAAATTAAATATCACATGGTCCTAAGTATTCAAACCCTTTGCTCAGTATTTAGTAGAAGCCCCCTTTTGATCTAATACAGCCATGAGTCTTTTTGGGAAAGATGCAACAAGTTTTTCACACCTGGATTTGGGGATCCTCTGCCATTCCTCCTTGCAGATCCTCTCCAGTTCTGTCAGGTTGGATGGTAAACGTTGGTGGACAGCCATTTTTAGGTCTCTCCAGAGATGCTCAATTGGGTTTAAGTCAGGGCTCTGGCTGGGTCATTCAAGAACAGTCACGGAGTTGTTGTGAAGCCACTCCATTATTTTAACTGTGTGCTTAGGGCCATTGTCTTGTTGGAAGTTAAACCTTTGGCCCAGTCTGAGGTTCTGAGCACTCTGGAGAAGGTTTTCGTCTAGGATATCCCTGTACTTGGCCGCATTCATCTTTCCCTCGATTGCAACCAGTCGTCCTGTCCCTGCAGCTGAAAAACACCCCCACATCATGATGCTGGCACCACCATGCTTCACTGTTGGGACAGGTGATGAGCAGTGCCTGGTTTTCTCCACACATACCGGTTAGAATTAAGGCAAAAAAGTTCTATCTTGGTCTCATCAGACCAAAGAATCTTATTTCTCGCCATCTTGGAGTCCTTAGGTGTTTTTTTTTTTTTTTAGCAAACTCCATGCGGGCTTTCATGTGTCTTGCACTGAGGAGAGGCTTCCGTCGGGCCACTCTGCCATAAAGCCCTGACTGGTGGAGGGCTGCAGTGATGGTTGACTGTCTACAACTTTCTCCCATCTCCCGACTGCATCTCTGGAGCTCAGCCACAGTGATCTTTGTGTTCTTCTTTACCTCTCTCACCAAGGCTCTTCTCCCCCGATAACTCAGTTTGGCCGGAAGGGTTCTGGTCATCCCAAACGTCTTTTGTTTAAGGATTATGGAGGCCACTGTGCTCTTAGGAACCTTAAGTGCAGCAGAAATTATTTTGTAACCTTGGCCAGATCTGTACCTTCTGTCTCTGAGCTCTTCAGGCAGTTCCTTTGACCTCATGATTCTCATTTGCTCTGACATGCACTGTGAGCTGTAAGGTCTTATATAGACAGGTGTGTGGCTTTCCTAATCAAGTCCAATCAGTATAATCAAACACAGCTGGACTCAAATGAAGGTGTAGAACCATCTCAAGGATGATCAGAAGAAATGGATAGCACCTGAGTTAAATACATGAGTGTCACAGCAAAGGGTCTGAATACTTAGGACCATGTGATATTTCAGTTTTTCTTTTTTAATAAATCTGCAAAAATGTCAACAATTCTGTGTTTTTCTGTCAATATGGGTTGCTGTGTGTACATTAATGATAAAATTAACTTAAAATGATTTTAGCAAATGGCTGCAATATAACAGAGTGAAAAATTTAAGGGGGTCTGAATACTTCAGTCCCCACTGTATACAGATAACTTCTAAAAGCCTCAGGATCCCTTCAGAAGTTGTATTTTATGGACAGAGGCCTTCTTGGGCATTGTGCGCCAAGGATGACACAACGTTTCCATCTCCACCATATAAACCCGTCAAGCCAGAGGAAGCCGCCTCAGATTCTGTATTAACTCCACAGAGAAGAGATGACCCGGGCAGAAATAATTGCTGTGAAGGTACTGCAGAATCAGAGAGGCAAAGAGAACAGTAAAAGCAGCAGAAGGTTGATCTGGGGGGGTATTGGCAGACAATGTGAAGTCAATGTACCGTAAAACTGCGTTCCTGCACTGTCAGGAGACAGATGTTTTACATTCATTGTGATACATTGGACCTCTGCGTCAGTGTCCCATTGGGAGCCATTAAAGCAAAAATGTCCACGAGAAGTAGGAGGATTTACAATGAAATTATTCTCCAAGATTTAACACTTTCTCCTCTTTTCTTTGGAACATAAACGAGGTAACAGGATTAGCCAACCTTCCATGGAACATTCCCCCCCCCCAAAAAAAACAAAAACAAAAAAAACAAAAACCAACCACATAACTGCTTTTTATTTATATTTTTATCTTTTTATCCAAAAAGTCTTATGCAATGTTAAGTTCAAAGCCAAACTGAAGCACGTCATTCAACACCAGGCCCATCTACCCCCAACAGAGGTCTAGTCATAAAGGTGGAGTATTGGTGTAGAGCCGGGATATGGATACAGGGGTTGATTTACTAAAACGTGAGAGGGCAAAGTCTGGTGCAGCTCTGCATAGAAACCAATCAGCTTCCAGGTTTTTTTTTTTTTTGGCAAAGTTTCATTGAACAAGCTGAAGTTAGAAGCCGATTAGCTACCATGCACAGCTGCACCAGACGTTGCACTCTCCAGCTTTAGTAAATCAAACCCACAGTCATGAATTATCTCACAGCTCATTCTCAGATAGATCATTAAAATAACCCACCCCACTCATTTATTTATTTAGACTAATACTAAGAAATAAAATTCCTTTCTATAAACTCCAAATCGTTAGAAGGCAATGTAGCCATGCTACTAAAAGTTGCACTAAATAGGAGTGTAATTAGCAATTCAGAAAAATTTAAATAAAAAATAGATAAATAAAAAAGGGGAGGCATAAAAGAAATGTACAAAGAAGAAAAAAAATAAAAATAAAAAGAAGGAAAGCGGGACCAACTGACCCTGGGGAAAATGAGAAGAAACTTACAGTTGGGAAGGGGGGGGGCTTGTGAGTGGACCACCTCCCCTGGGGAGAAGAAAAAAACAAACAAACACACACACACACACGGCCAACCTTCCCTGGGGGGCGCAGTGGTTCTACATGGATCTTTTAAAGACACCCTGCGTATATTATTTGCATACACTGGGCAACGAAGGCTTTTCCATGAGGAGTTGCCCTTGTGGAAAAGTCAGAAAAGCTGGGCCCTTGTAAACCAGGTTTTGAAGGGGAACCTAGAGGTTTCTAACCAATGTCCTGGAAAGATTTTTCACTCTTAATGAAAGCGAACAGGATCGCTTTGAAGAAGTCCAAACCCAAGAACATAAATTAATGTATTATATTGCAGTTTGCCAGTCCTTAGATGTGGGCACCCCCCCCCCCCCTCCATCCAATGGAGATGGACAGGAAGACTTCTTGTAGTCCAAATCAGGAGAGCAGCCTAGGTTGACAATGCTGCTGCTCGTCCATAGATAAAAGTGGAAGAGCTGAGTGAGTGTTGTCACCCTAGGACAGCAAGTGTTTTAGGTTAACATAAACCAAATTCATCCAACGCATAAGGAGTGCAATGTGTTGTATTTTTGTTTTAGGGTTTAGAAGCACTAACTAAAGACCACGACAAGCGAGTCTCAATTTAAAAAAAGAGAGAAGTGTTTTGGACTGAGGAAACATTAACTGACCAGGTTTAGCAAACAGACTTGCTTTTAAAGGGTTTTTGGTGGTACCTTTCCTGTTGGAAGAGGTGCCTAGCTCTCATTCGCTGCTCTAAAAAGGCCATTTTGGAAATGGATGATACCAGCTATCCAGCCCTCTTTTGTCCAACTAAGGATAGTGCCCATTCCAACGTCCTGCCACCCTACGAGAAGTCCATCAACCTAGACATCCCATATCAAGGCCAATACACAGCAAACTAACCGGCAAGAGCTGGACACGCACCAGTAATAATTGAACAGTGGTTGGCCACATTCAACAGGAGTGGTCTAGCACTGTTGAAATTCAACCTCCACCCCCCCCCCATTCTTAAATCAATGACACATACATAGGAACATTGGGGCTCTTTTCAGTGAAAGCCCTCCAAGGCCATACTAAGGAGGAACAGTTGGTCATATTCATAGACTGGAGAAAGGATGACCTTCGATCACAGCAGAAACTCAACCCCTTCCACCCTCCCCACCCACACATACTGTACATAGCGCCCCTTTGAGTGAATGCCCTCCAAGGCTATCCAAAATAGCAACAACATTTGGGTCTCACCTTCCGGCAACGCGTTAATGGTGGTCACTTTGAGGTTCAGGTTCGGAAGTGGTACCGCAGAAATGTTCTTCCCCAGCTTCTGATTTAAAGGCAAAGTGAAGGTGATTTCATACTTGTGCAAAATCTTCAGAAAGCCGACCTGTAAGACCACAAGAAGAAACCAGTTACAGAATTCCTTTCTCCTTACTGGCCTGTGCTGATGAGTCAAGACTTGCGGCAGCCGACCTGTGCAGGGTTTCAATGTCTTGCTGCAACTGGCCTGCTTCTTCATCAGCCAACCATACAGCAGTATATTTTACACATGGAAGCAACCAAAAAAAAAAAAAAAATTTCCAATCTCCGGTTCTCAAACCTCATTTCTATTTGCAAAAAGACACGTAAAAAGGGGCCAAAAAAAGGATAAATGTACTTTGTTATAAAGTGCACTTATCGTTTAAAATGAATGGGCTATTTTACAAGCGAAAAGGTTCACATATACTTTAAAGCTTGACATGTTGGACACATCTATTTACCCGGCGCAACCTCTCATCTTTTCCGTTTTACAAAAAAATTGAATATATTGCATTTATGTGCCCAAAAATTAGTGCATTTTTTACTGACATTAGCTTAATAAACCATTGTGCAAATATCCTGTGACATAATAAAATTGGAACTACTGCCATTTTATTCTCCAGGGTCTCTTTCAGAAAATATAGGTTGTGTGGTGGTTTTAACTAATCTTTTGGCCGAATTTTTTTTTTTTTTTAACCATGTGTGCAAGAAAAACAGAATCACCTCCGGCAGTGAAACGTTTAATGCTGTACATACAATTTATTTACAACAATTACAGTGCTAACAAAAGCAAAAAAACAAAAACAATCTGGCTACAATAAACACTGCAAGCAACAAGTAAAGAAATCTAAAAGCAATCAATATCATAAGTGTATGAAGTATCAAGTATGCATTGATCCATTTATATTATTCAACGCTGAACAATACGCGTTGAAATACCCATTACAAGCACTGCACTGATATAAATAAACAAAAAAAGAAAAAAAAGGAAACTGTAGCACACTCATAAATAAGTCGCCATAGACAAAAGTCAAAAGTGCCAGTTCACACCAGAATGTAGTGCGGAAAAGGCACGTTCCCTGCGCATTTCCCAAACCACGTTCTGACGCGCTGCCTTTGCAATTTGCATGCGTGTTGTGTATCATTAACGGCACCACAAACAAATCACATGGTAGCATACGATTTGGTACGGCAGGTTTTTAAAAAGTACTGCATGCACTACTTTTTCCACGTTCCGGTGAGATTTGCAGCCCATTGCAATGAATGGGCTGCAAAATCTCACAAGTGGGTTCCAGTGTGATCCCTGCGTAAACCGGCCCTAAACCAGCCAATAGAAGGGGTTACAAAAAAAAAAAAAAAAGGGATATCCTTCATATTTACTGCCGCTAGGATTGCAATTGCTGGGTACTGGGAAACCTTGTCCATTCAATTTGTACTAGTCAATACTAAAAACTTTCCTGGGTAATGGTAAACTAAAAACTCTGCCATTAGGAATGATAAATTGAAATATAGGAGAAAATTTGGGACCCATGGATAAAATCTCTGGAGAGAAAAAAAAAAAAAACAAAAAAAACAAAAAAAACAAAAAAAACAAATCAACCCCAATGAGTCTTCTTTACTACTCTTCATGCTAAATAAAATCATGTTTTTTTTTCTTCTATGAAATGCAGTAGGTCTTGCTTGCCATGTGTTTTTGTTTGTTTTGGCAAAAGATGCATTTTCTAATTATATGTTCAGTTTAAAACTGGAGGACAGGTTTGGGTTAATAAATAGCCCTCCATGGTATACAAGGGATAGTAAGAGTTATGTCCATCATGGCTTATCCTGTCCATACATTAGATTCCAGAAGAAACATTTTCCCCATCACGTGCTTCTGAAAACCTCCCGCTGTCATCTTCTGCCAAAGACCCGCCAACATTTGTACAACGAGCTCCAGATGATCTCTATTAATGGACTGACACGTAGCCAACTATTCCAACACAAGAGACTGACGAGTGACCTCCAGCCTGGGCTGCTACGAGTCAGGGTTACATAACAAGAATACCGTCCAATACTGACATACTGCGGAGCACATACAAGAGAAATTCAGGAGCTAATCAGTCCAAACAAATACATAATGGGGTCTTTTAAAAAAATAGAACCTATTGGTTATTTATTATGGAAAAAGGAATTTTGACTTACCTGTAAATTCCATATGTTGGAGTACAGCACAGGATACAGGCCAAGTCTTCAAAGACCCTGTGTTATAGGCTCATTCCACCAGGTGATTGCACCCTACTTCACTTCGTAAGTTCTTATGCCACGTACACTTGAGCGGACTTTACGGCAGGACTTTGCCCGGCGGACGGGATTTCGGCGGACAATTCGATCGTGTGTGGGCTTCAGCGGACTTTGTTTTCTCAAAAGTTGGACGGACTTAGATTTGAAACATGTTTCAAATCTATCCGACGGACTCAAGTCCGGTCGTCTGTATGCTAGTTCGACGGACAAAAAGCCACGCTAGGGCAGCTATTGGCTACTGGCTATGAACTTCCTTGTTTTAGTCCGGTCGTACGTCATCACGTACGAATTCGACGGACTTTGGTTGATTGTGTGTAGGCAAGTCCGTTCATTCGGAAAGTCCGTCGTAAAGTTTGCCGGGCAAAGTCTGCCGTAAAGTCCGCTCGTGTGTACGGGGCATAAAAGTTTTGTAGCAAGCAATGCAGGGTAACAAAAAAAAAAAAAAAAAAAAAAAAAAAAAACACAGAAGGGATGGTGTGGCCTATATCCTGTACTCCAAGATATGGAATTTACAGGCATGTCAAACTTTGCTCTTCACACAGTAGAGGACACAGGCTGCATATTTAGAGACTCTGCGACATTTCCAAGCAGTGAATGAGAAGGGCGAGTAACAACTAGGCGAACAACACTGTTCCAATAAGTACAACGATAAGAACCAACCACCCAACTTCAGAGTGCCACTGCAAGAACCTTGAGGCCAAACGTTGCATCCATAGAAGATTGGATTTTCATCTGGTAAAAAAAAAAAAAAAAAGGTATGAACAGAGGCTAGGTGGCAGCCCTTCAAAGCTGGGTCACACCAGCTTGATGCCGGAATGCCCAGGAAACAAGCGCTGACCTGATGAAGTAGGCATGTAAAAGCACAGGGGGAGTTCCCACCTGCACTATAGCCAAGACGGCTAGAGCGCAGCTCTCCTATTCTGAAAGTGTGTCCATGGATGCCCTACCAGAACCATGCATCGGGCACACTCTGATCGCTGTGTCCTTTGGACACAGCTCATCACAGATCGCGGTAAAGGGCCAATCACAGCGACCCTTTATCATGTGATCAGCTGTGTCCAATCACAGATCGTCACATGTAAAACAGACTTGCTGGTTATTGGCAGTCCTTTCCTCACACACTGCCTCTGTGCAAGGAAAGGAGTGCCGGTCACCGGGCTGACAGTACATTGTTTACACTGATAATCAGGATCATCAGTGCAGCCTTATCAGTGTGACAGCACTAAAAACTGAAAACTGGCATGGGCAGAAGGGGGTGAAAGTGCCCAGTATTGAAGTGGTAAAGAAATGGTGCACTTGGAAGTAGGATGTCCCCTGTCCTAAAGATAGGACAAATAGGTAGTCTGTCTTCCCAACAGAAGCAATTGCTTTGGAGCTAGACTCAGATGGCTCTGACAATGTCCAGGCAATGAAGAGCAATTTTCTTTGGGTGCTTTGGCGCAGGGCACAAAGATGGAGGGACTAGGTTTAACTGATAGAGGACTGATCACACCATAGGAAGAAAGTATGAGGAATGGCACCTTACAAGAAAGAACTTCCAGCTAATCGAAGAGGATATTCCTGATCCGAGAACCACCAACCAAAATGTCTGGAGCATCCAAAATTGTTCTGTGGACATTTGCAGACAGCTGGAAGGCATACGAGTCCTTCAGCAGAAGGTAATCTACATAACCTGTGACCTGGATGGCCCAAGTTCATAGAAGGGCAAGAGAAGTGGCTAAAACCTTTGTGAATTCTCTGGGAGCAGAAGATTGGCCAAAAGGCAGTGCAATGATCTGGAAATTATTGCCTTCCCTTGGAAAGCGCAGAAAATGCCGATGTGGTGAATAAATATCAAAATGAATATGCAGATAGACATCTTTGATGTCTATGGGTGGCAGGTATTCCCTCGTCTCAGAATGGTAATTGACCTTGCAGATTCCATGCTAAACATTGGAATTCAGAGGCACTTGTGGAGGGATTTGAGGTCCAAAATAGGACAAATACCACCATTGGGCTTTGGTACTGCGAACCAGGTTTGAATAGAATCATATCAACCTGTCGTCTTGTAGGGGTCTTTAAAGCTTTCTCCAAATTTGATTGCCCTTGGGCAGATCTGATTGAGAGAAAAAAAAAAAAGTGGCGAGGGGGTAGGTTTTTAGACGTGAGGCCTCCCCCTTATTAGGAATAGGGCTTTGGGGAAGACTTGGTGGGCTTGGAAGGTCATGTCTAGAAGGGCTAAACTTAGGTTTTGAAGATGAAGTCTGGATAGAGCGATTAGGTGCCAAGCCTTTTGAAAAGGTAGAGGCTCCAGAGAAGGTTGGTTGGTTTTCTGCTGCAGAAGTAGAATCTTCACTCCTGTGTAATATTTTATACATTTGGTGTAACAAGTATATTTACATTTGTCAAGGTCCCACAAAAGAGACATCCTCCTTGAAGGGCATACACACGAGTCATCTTTTACAGGCAGCTTCAGCTTTTAGCTACAAAATTCTGTATACGTGAATGAAGATTAGGACCATTTTGGAAATTTGTTTCATTACTTGTTCTAGGGCATACACACCACAGAGCAGGCAGAAGGTAATTGCTGTAATTGCTCAGTTAAAGCACGGTCCCGGAATATAGGCTCGTGTTGGCTGGTAATTGTCCTAGACCAGTTAGCTGCTGTGTGACTGATAAATCACATCGGTAGCTGGTTGCGGAGCTTGGCCTGCAAGTGAAAAAAGGGCTCTTAAGGAGCATCACAAACTTCCTATCTGCAGAATATTTAAATAAAGGAACATCTTCAAATTGGTACAATAAGAGGTTTAACCCTTTCACTGCCAGGTCCAGACAGTTTGGGTGGGGGAATTGTGTATATCTGACAAGTCGACTTGAGTTTGTCAGATGAAAGTGGTCCGGCACCTCCAGCTGCACCGGATGGCTTTCCAACACCCAGGTAATGGGCGCTCAAAGCCCCCCACCATGTATTCTGGGCTCCGTGTGCCTATCTGCAGGCCCGGGACCAGCGTAGCCGGTCCTGCTGGGTAAAGTGGAGGGAGCTGAACAAACACACGTCCGCACTTCTCCCCTTCTATCCGCCAATTCCCGCTGAGTAGGCGAATCACAGGTCTGTGTCCACTACACTATGCAGAGGAGGCACGTAAAACCTTGGACAGAGGGGTGGCCGTGGACATGGTATACTTGGATTTTGCAAAAGCATCTGACACAGTTCCCCACACACTGCTCATGTGTAAGGTAAAGTCTACAGGCCTTTGAAAGATCAATTTGTAAAACGGATAGAAAACTGGCTAAAAGACAGAATTCAGAGAGTAGTGGTTAATGATTCTCACTCTGAATGGTCTAAGGTTATCAGTGGTGTACCCCAAGGTTCAGGGAGAGGAACAGGAAGAGGAAGAGGGAGAGAGAATGAATTTTGCCCCTGTACAAATCATTAGTAAGACCTCATCTGGAATATGCAGTTCAGTTTTGGGCACCAATTCTCAAAAAAGGATATCGGGGAACTGGAGAAAGTGCAGAGAAGAGCAAAAAAAAAACTGATAAGAGGCACGGAGGAGCTCAGCTATGAGGAAAGATTAGAGGAACTGAATTTATTCTCTTTTAAGAGGAGATTAAGGAGGGATATAATCAACATGTATAAATACATAAGGGGTCCATATATTGAACTTGGTGTTCAGTTATTCACTTTAAGGCCATCAGAGGACAAGGGGGCACTCTTTATGTCTAGAGGAAAAAAAGATTTAATCTCCAAATACAGAAAGGTTTCTTCACAGTAAGAGCTGTGAAAATGTGGAATAGACTCCCTACAGAGGTGGTTCTGACCAGCTTAGTAGATTTTTTATTTTTATTTTTTTTAAAGCAAAGCCTGGATTTTTTCCTTAATGTACATAATGGGTACTAACATTTACTGTATAGGTAAAGTTGATCCAGGGAAAATCCAATTGCCTCTCTGGGGATCAGGAACAAATTCTTTCCCCAGCTGGAGCAGATTGGATCACGCTTTGCTGGGGTTTTTCACCCTCCTCTGGATCAATTGTGGGTAAAAGTATTGTGTACTGTATATGTGATTTTATTTTATTTTTTAATGGTTGAACTAGATGGACTTGTGTCTTTTTTCGACCTGACTAACTACGCAACTATGCAATCTTTAGGTCTAAAGTGTTTTTCTAAACGTGTGCAAAAACAGCTCCGATAGTGAAAGGGTTAAACCAATCCATTAGTACATGAACATGGAAGGTCTTTTTAGATTTAGCAGGTCTCCTTCTACACAAAGGGGCTTGGCCAGATTAAGGAGAATCAAGTGCAACAATGCCAAGGCTTTTAAACAATGAGCATATCCACATTTGCATGCATATTAGCTGAAGCAGAAAATTTGGGTGTACAGGAGTCTGGTGAAATTTTCCACAGCCTCCAACACTGCCACAAGTCCTCTTCATTCACTTCTATGTCCACCTCTTCTAGGCCAGGCATATTGGGATCTGACTCAGGTAGAGACGGTGGAGCCTGAGAAGTTCCTGGTGTTTGAGCCTTGGACAGAGATGGATGTCATTAAACCTGTTGCCCAAGAAATTGTGACAATTGCAGAAAAGTCGGATGCAAAAATCACTGCTAAAAATTGAGTCCTGCTCCAGTGCAAGGGAAACCTTATGACTCTGAGGTCTTTGGCAGAAAGAATGTTCACCTGAGCTTTGGCTGCGATTCCCCATTGCCTGGTTTCGGTCATAGCTATGGGTGAGGGGAATTCCCTGTAGGACACTCACAGGGTAGGGTGCAGAATATAGGGTAAGCGTGTGTGGAAGGAAAACGCTGCAACCCAGATGTAGACTGATCATCCTATAGCAAAGTCCTTGTGGCAAAAAGGCTACAGGAACTGCCCGAGTCACTTATAAGACCTTAAAAACACCTGGTCATCTTCCCGAGTCTAAGCTCTGAGTAGGACATTTCAAACATAGTCCCGTTCTTTTATGGTAGAGGTCAGCAATACAGAGTGACCCTGTCTTACCTGCCCTTGATGCTGGTCCCTATATAGGGTCCAAGCTTTGCCCATCATGGTGGTTATACCCTTGTAGGAGTCTTCAGGGATTGGGTTCCCTAGGGATGGCCCTGGACATGTATAGCACCCTGCAGCTGACTACCAAAATTTCGAGCTGTCCCCATGGTTTGGGTTCTGGGCACAGACCCCATGGTTTTAGCACAGTAATATGGATTTGCATACACAGTTTCTGATGTGGCATTTAGAAGCAGAATCTAGTCCAGAAGCATCGAGTGAAGAATCTGAAGATAAAAATAAATGTAGCCCCCCCCCCCTTGTTCTAAACAGGGGCTACAAAGTCAATTTAGTTTTTGGGTGGGCTGTTGTATAGACTTATTGTATAGTTTTTCACCTGGGTTTTTCCCTAAGCTTAAGTTGGCTTGTGATTTCTCACTCACCAGTAGATGACACTGATATCCCTGGTCATAGTATGAGATTTCACAAATAAAACTAAAGTTATGAAGATGTACATGTTCTTCAACCAATCTATTAGGAGGTTTATGCCACTGGCGCATGCTGGTGGAGGATATAAATATTTGGGACAGGAGGGGCATGGCCTAGCGCATGGAGCTGTAGGACGTGCATCGCGGCAGCTCCCGGTCCTGACAGCTTCCGCAGGGCTCTCTCCTCCATCATCGCCTACATTCCCTCCAAAATCGCAACGATGGGCAAGGGGAAGCCCAAGGATCTATCCAAACCCACTGGTGACCGGACACATGGCAATTTGGGATGGTTTCTAACCCGAGCATCTGCAGCCTACATGAACCAGGGGAATTCCAAGATGGCGTCGGCACCTCCATCCCCGGCCCGCTCTGAGCCAGCAGACACCATGCAGGTACGCTCCAGGGGCCGTTCAGCCCTTCCCTTGCAGACCTTGAACCTCCCTTACACAGCCCCCACAGCCTCATTATGCTCCGGTGATGGCTGGGATATGGAATCGCAGATGCAAACCCTGCACACATACATGCTATCCCTGCCTACAAAATCTGACTTTGAATTATATCTCCCGCATAGAAAAGACATACAGGCAGGAGATAACTGAACTTAAGAAAGACCTGGGAGTCCGTATGGAAGACAGAGAACACCACTGACAGCATTTGCAACACATTGCAGTCACACGAGGAGACCCCTAACTCCCACACCGTTTTACTGCAGCAGCTCATGTACCACCAAGACGATATAGAGAACCGTAACAGATAGAACAATATCAGGATACGTGGCATCCCTGAAACAGTGGAACACAAAGACCTAGCAGGGGCAGCCACCGCCATCTTTAACCAGCTACTCCAACAGCCTAAAGATGCCCACATTGAACTGGACAGAATTCACAGGACCTCGGGCCAGAGGAACCCCGATTTATCCTTGGTCTGCGATATACTTTGCAGGGTCCACCTCTACAAGGTTAAGGAGGAAATTATGCGGGCCGCCAGTACACAAGACTCCATCCGGCTAACGACACCCTTGTCATGCTGCTCCCAGACCTCTCACGCCAAACACTCACATCTCTACTCCAGGAGAAACATAACTAAACATAATAAAAACATATTTGACTCTAAATATTTGGGACAGGCCATGTGCTTTCTCCATTTCCCTGAGCTGAGGCCTAGGGAGATGCTGCTGGATGGAGCTCTGCTGTTGGGCGCAATAGCCTGTTTAGGTCCTAATGTGTGCTGAAGTGGTCCTGAAGCTGTCTTGCTTCAGAAGGAAGCTGTGCCAAAGAATACACCCAGGGGAGGCACCTTGCAGGAGAGAGACAGAAAAAAATGTCTGGTCTCTCAAATAGCCTGGTGACTTACTTGAAGGATGCACTGGAACGTGGAATGTTCTTGCAGTGTTGCTGGGTCATCTTAAAGGTTTTGACATGGTTAAGCTGGACACTGGTCTTGAGAGTCTGTAAGTTATCTGCTACAGTATCTGGGACTCCCTAACCCTCACCTCCTTAACTGGTCTGCAACCATTCTTAGACATGGACTCAGCCCTGGGGTGAAATGCTAGACCACCCCTGTCTCTGGAGGAGATATCCTGCCTTTGGGGTGTCAGGGGGGTGCTACATAAATTGGTTAAGAGTGATTCCTTCATAGAGGAGATAAAGGTCCATCGCGTTAGGAAACTAGCAAAAAACTGAGGTCTCAGAGTGGGGTAGGGTTATAGGAGAGGCGCCCATGTCCTCAAAAGCAATGCCAGTTTCCAATCACCTGAAGGTAGAAACATTAAACACCCCGAAACGCGTTGGGCTTGAAAAGAGGTTTCTTTTCACCATTGCTTATTGCTTGACTGTTTCATGTATTTACCTACTAGTACTGCTTTGTTACCGATGATATCCACTTTGTTTTTAATATTTGTATTTTCCTAATTGAATAAAATATACACCCTTTTATGATGTATTACAGCTTCTATTTCTAATTTTTTCTATTATGCAAGTGCCGGGAAAGTCCACCTAGGGGAACCCTTTCTTGTGTTTATGTACTATTGGACGTGGCACAGCTTTTTCTCCTAAACAAGTTGGTCTCCCTTTCTGTGTTCATCACCTGAAGGTAGGAGCTTATAATCCAGGTTTATAAAAACTCAGCCTGTGTCCTGTACCGCACGATTAAAAAATTATGTTTATTCTATTTGGCAGGGCTGAAAAAAAAAAAAAATAATCTAAACCGTTAAACCCCAAAAAACGAAAAATATGTTGCAGCTGTCTTTTTCTTTTATTGGTCACGTACTTCATTTCCTATAAACATTTCAGGATAAAAACATATTAGTCTCTCGTGGTGCTCTAAGCTTTACAGCAGGGAGCATTTCCCACCATCGACTGCGAACACGGCAAAAAGAACATCCATGTTACAGGCTATGTGTTTTTTATAGCACCTAAAAATAAAATGTTTTCAGCAGAATGAAAAGCCACAAATGCAGCTGTGTGATCAATAGATGGCGGAAAATAGGAATTTAGCAGATCTGGTCATCCCTCTGGACAAACGTCTGGCGTCTAATCACGTCCTTTAATAGGATAAGCGGCTCAGCACACGCTGCCGTTCAGGGAGCTGCCTGGCATCACCAGGCTTGGAAAAAAAGGCTGCGTCTACCAAACGGCGTTCTCTGGAGTGGCAGACAAGCAGGCTCTCTGGACAATCATCAAATGTGTGTATTGTATGAGGCTAAACAGTCGTGAGAAGGAGGCCTTACTGGCAGGATCCCAAGGTATGTAGCCTAGGCTGGATTCACACCTTCGCTTGATATGCTTTCCCTTGGAATTAAAGCACGTAATACACCATGACTCACATCAATTTGCATTAATGTGCATTAGAACGTGTGTTGACACACAATTCGATGCACATTAAAAAAACATGCAAAGATGTGCCTTTATTGATTTGAATGGAGAACTTATCAGGGCAGAAAATCGCACAAGTGAAAGGCTCACAAAATACGACTGGCTTAAGGAAACTTGATACAGTCAGACACGACGCCAAACATACAAAAAAAATTGATTTTGCTTCTGTTTTGTTCAGTTTCAACCCAAAGTTAAACTGGGTTGAAGCAATCTGACCTCCTCCTCCGAGGATTAAATGCTTGTTTTGTCCAAGGGCAGCCATTCTCACCCAGGGTTTCATGGAACCCTAGGGTTCCTCCAGGGGTGGCTTAAGGTTCCCTGAACTGTGTCCAACTGACCCCCCCAATCTGATGATTCCTGCATATTGATGGGTCCAAAGTCTCTTGGCAGAGCCTGCGGCATGACTGCAAGGGTGGCATCCTTCAAAACAACCCAATAAAAACCCGGTTTGAGACTTAACTACTCCAAAAGTTTGAACTATACGATCCTACATCATAAGGTCCAACAAAGCCACTTGTGCAATTTTATAAAAATTATGCCTTTTATTGAAATTATTTTTTATAAAAACATTGCAGAAGTGGGTTTGTTGGACCTTATGATGTACGATTGGAGTAGGGTTGAGTCTCAAACCAAGGTTTTTATTAGGTTCTTTTGATGTATGTTTTGGTACTGGTGACTCCTCTACAAATGTCCATGGACCCCCAGATTTTACTTTATTAACATTAAAAGGTGGCCTTCTTCCCACTTCCCACCACCAACGTAAGGGGAATTTTTCCAATGACCTCCCTACGTACTAACTAACCTTACCAGAGATTCCTGCAACCTAAAAATTGTTTCAAGTTCCTCTGGAGCACGGGTCTCAAACTGGCAGCCCCCAGCTGTTGTGGAACTACAAATCCCATCATGCTTGTAATTGTCAGCCTTGCAGTGCCTCATGGGACTTATAGTTCTGCAACAGCTGGAGGGCTGCCAGTTTGAGACCTCTGCTCTAGCAGTAAAAATGTTGAGCAGGCTGGTTTAGGGGAATGAAGGTGAAGTACCTAACTTATTCCTTGCTCCCCTGGCACGGGCCCTGATGCTGCCAGGATAGGAGTGGGCCCTCAGTATTTTCACAAACAATGGAGGGCAACTGGACCTGCATTGTACGTGATGACATCAGAGAGCTGCAACCAACATGAAACAGTCTTAAGAGAGGGAGGAAGCCTCTAATTATTTCACCTTATTCCGATCTCCTACACAAAATGGGCATTTGAACAGATGGAAACCCCACTGCAAGGTTTTTTGTTTTTTTTTACCTCCAGCCATGAGTTCAGATTAAAGTCTTCAAATGGAAATAGCTGACCTCAGGGCTTTCTTCATCTAGCCATTACTGTAGAGTCCCACTCAACCCTGCTCTATTCTGTCTGTTAGCTGGTGGTCTAATGACCTCATGCTTAAGATGAGGAAGAGACACTCCCAAACACAACGAATTTACATACACAAGCTGGACTAGATGGACTAAACAGCAAATACACCACCTTTACCAGAGAGAGTCTGAGGTTTCAATTAGACAAAGAATGACAAAGCAAATCAGCAGCTGAAAATATCTTTAGCTAACCCATGATGCTCTGGGAATCCTTTGTCACTTTTGTTTTTTGCTTGTGAAATAAAGATTTTTTTCGTCACAATTTTGAAATTCTACACATTGATGTGGGTATGTACCTCAAGTAGGTCTGTCCAGGAGGCAGACCCTGAAATTCATGTCTTGTGGTAGCTCCTCTCACCAAGGGACCAGATCTTATATAGCTGCTTGCCTGGTTTTCTACTCATCCCTGTACACCTTAGCTCTTGATACGCGATATCAGTTGGACATAATCAACGAGGAACACACAAAGGGCACGAATTCTCACCTGCCTTAAAAAGTAAGCAGTGTCCAGATCAATGTGGCTGGAGGTCTTCCAGCACCTGCTTGGATCCACATCTACCTTTAATGGGCACCTTGGGACCCTAACCTGCTCCCGTACTTTGTATGGATTCCGCATTTCAGCAGCTGCACTCCAATACGGATCCCAGTACACCCTTTAAAAAGACGCAGGTGAATTTGGTCCCATTTCCTTCACACGGCCATGCACAAAGCATTTTTTTGCATTATTCCCATGGCTCAAAAGATCAGTCGGGGGGGGGGGGGGGGGGTTCTTTTTGTGTTTCTATTGGAGGAACTATGAACGTGAATGGAGGTGGGGAGCATGGGATACCCCATGTACTGTAAACTTGTGTAACTTGAGGACTCTTCAACTTCTGGCTGTTTTTGACAATCTGCTGACTGCACTGCATACACTTCTGGCTAAACTTGAGCAAAAAGAAATGTTCCACTGCATCTCTAGGTTGACTGTGACCTGTACTCCAGAGTTTAAAGCTACACACTGTCACACTTGGCAGCACTGGTGTCTTGTACTCACCAAGCCACAGGATCATCGTTGCCTCCTGCAGATATCCACCAGGCTCTTCCTAGTGAGGGAGATGTAGACTCACACCACCTCTGAAAAGCTTGGGCTCTCTCCCCCAACTTCCTCCTGGCTCTCTCCCATGAGCTGTCTCCTGGCCCAACTGGATCCTTGGACTAGGATTTGCAAATAGGCCACCTAGCTGGGGCCTCAGTGTCTTCAGACCGGCTTCCTCCCAGACTTCAGTGCCAGGAGCAGGACCCCTGCAGAACTGGACCCAGGAGCACTGCACCTTGCCTCAGGCTACTTATGAGCTCTCTCAGCGCCTTCTGGGCACATCTCCCCAGGGATTGGCTGGAGTTCCCTAAAAATTCGGGCTGTCCTCTCTGTCCTCCCTCCCTCTGTTACTAGAATACTCCAGAAGACAGGGGGGAGTAGCAGAGCAGTAGCCTGTGAAACACTGAGCAGCCCTAAGTAATCAACCTCTGCTCCTCCGATTACAGTGGAGCCAACTAAACTTACTTAGCAAATAGCATAGCACTGATACTAAGCATTAGCAGCAGTACCTGTACTCTGTACGAAAAACGGATACCTTAAAATCCGCATACTGACTGGGTTCGCATAGGTGCAGGCCGATTTCAGTGCAATTTGTAAAGAGTCCAGTGCCATTTCAATAAGCGGTTCAGGTGCAAATTTTTAAAGTGTATAACATTGGCAATTGCGCCTGAACCACAAGGTTTAGGAGTTTGTCTATGGGACTGTTTGACCATTCTTCCAGAATCTCATTTGTGAGGTCAGGCACTGATGTTGGACAAGTAGGCCTGGCTTGCAGTCTCCGCTCCAATTCACCCCAATAGTAGTCTATTGGGTTGAGGTCAGGACTGTGCAGATCAGTCAAGTTCCTTCACCACAAACTCGCTCATCTATGTCTTTATGGACCTTGCTTTGTGCACTGGTCCCAAATCATTTGGTGGAGGGGGGATTATGGTGTGGGGTTGTTTTTCAGGGGTTGAGCTTGG